>ML783232.1:357146-373950 GCA_009831015.1 Picea engelmannii | reverse complement strand
AAACTGCATTGAAGGCTTTGCGTCTGCATGGCTTCTGACACTCTGCGGCCGCAATCTTTGAATAATCGTGCAACTTATGGCAGACGCGATTGATCTTCTGACAGTTACATCGGCGAATCGACGTGCCTTTAATTCATTGCAGGACGTCCCCATAATGGCGGAGGCGATGTCTAACCACCCTCAACCGCTTCAATAACTGCTCCTTGGGATTGGGAACGGCCCAGCCAACTCAGCATTTCGAGATAAGGAGGACTTCTCTCGCGCTACCACCTGGAATAACTGAATAGCTTGAGAGATTGGCATGGAGGCTAGCGCGGAGGATGAGCATACGACGAGAATGGTGGTGTCGGGTTGTAAGGACATGGAAAAAGTGACGAGATGAGATAAGGATGACGGAGGACGATTCATGGCGGAAGACGTCAGGTGGAAGGAGAGGAAGACGGGAAAAATGAATTCGCCTTCGGGTGAGCGGCTGATGTGGAAAAGGAACGGGACACGTGGCCAACAGCGAGTGGATGATGAGAGGAGAGAGAACCATGTGGACCGAGGAGGGGAGGCGGATGGAGGGCACATGGCGGCATGGGAAACGCGGAAAGGGGGATTACACGAGGGAAAATGGGCCCACTCCTGACTAAATACAGGGCAGCTGAGAAGGGCGGGACTACACGAGCGTCGTTGATCTGGGCGTCTCGATCGTGGCCGTCGGGAAGCTGCATATGGGATTTCGGACCCCCCCCCCCTCTTTAAAGGTAGAAAGGCGGGGGGGGTCCGGAATGGTCTTCATCATCGTTGATCCGGGCGCGCTGATCTGAGCCGTTGGAGAGGTGCGCCCCCGATTCCNNNNGAAAGGCAAGGGGGGTCCGGAATCCAACGCGCGCCGTTGATCCGGGCGCGCGAATCTGGACCGCTTGGACTTGCTCGTTGCTTACCATGGGCGCATTATCGCCCAAAACTTAGGACAAATGGGTTTTTAACCCCTTATTTTGCTATCTAATCCCCTCTACAGGAAATATCGCTAACACCTGCTAGCTTTGACCTAACAGAAAACAAACAAACAAACAAACAGAAAATCTAATTCTTTAAACTACCCAAAAACCTCTACCAAATCCAGAAACCCTAAGAGTATCTATCCCCAGTGGAGTCGCCAATTCTGTTGTTGGGAAATTATACCCTACAGACTAACAATCTAGGGCTTAAACTTGCATGCAGATCATGACCCTTAAGAAATCACTTTTAACCTTCTATCCCAAACCTAAAACCCTTTTTCACATGCAAACATGGAAAGAGCCTACTAACCTTTTTACTGATGTTTGGTTTAGATCCTCTGTTGCGCTTTATCCGCTTTCTTCTGCTGCTCATTCCAAAGACGATCCTGCAATCAAGACAAAACACTACACATGCATGCTATTGTTCTACTAGAGGGTTAGAGATTAAGCATAAATCGAATAAAACATATAAAACTCGTGCATTGGAACGGGAAAAGTATTCTTTATTAATCTCAAGATGAATCAACTTACAATAATAATAGAGATCGGCCATCGTTCCTTGATCCTGATCCTGGGCTCCTCCTCTTCTTTGTCCTCCAACTGCTTTGCTTGAATTCTCCTGAAGCTTGAGGAAAGGCTAAAGGGTTGGGACAAAACAGATTCGGCAATTGGGCAGAGTTTATTTGCTATGATTTTCCTCCTCCAAATAGTACCCCTACCCCTTCTTTTATAGGCTAGAAGGAGCTAGGGTTTTGGACGAACTCTCGGCCATGCATGGTCGGGAGTTTCAGTTGACTGACCCATAGCTTTTTGTCCCGTCGGCAACTTTCATTTTTTGTGATTCTGAAGGAAAACGCGGGTTGTAGTAGGCCTGCTAGCGTTTTCCCGCGGGCTGTAGTGGGCCTGCTAGCGTTTTCCCGCGGGCTGTAGTGGGCCTGCCAGGGTTTACTTTTTAAAAATGGAGTTTTTAGAAGAGTTGTTCAGTAGTTTTTTGGCAAAGAAGGGATATGAGTTGGCTTGATGCCAGGTAAGCATGTGTGGTGAATTTAGGGTTATAACACTAACAATCCTTCTTTGACACGAAAATCTTAACACAATCCAACGGTTGTCGGGATTTTGGTTGTTCGTGACTTCGGGGCTCCAAGATTCTGAGGTAGTGGAACCGATGCCAACCGTTGATCTATTGGAAGGTGACGATTGAAAGTTAGTGTCTATTTCATAACCGAAACTTGTGCGATCGTTAACTCAACGCTTGCATCCGCAATGGTTCCTCGTCGTTGATCTATCCTTACTAAGATCCGACGGTTAGGACTTAATCGGATGTTGATCCGAAGGTCCTCCTCTTTAACTCCAAAATATGACGGTCCTGGTTTGTCCCGAAATCTACATCAGTGGACAGGATTCTCCCTCGATTCTTTTGTAGTTTTATTGTGGGGACTTCAATCCTGATCGCTTTTCTACAATGTGCTTTCCCTTCTGAGATTTTTGGTAGATTCCTCTCCATGTTGTTCATAACAACTCATCATCACTGCAATGTGCTTTCCCTTCTAAGCTTTTTGGTTTTGTACTTGGATTCTAACTGATCGAGATCATTGAACTGTTGGGAATTTGATCCCGATGGTGTTTATGCATTGCATTGATCTCGTGAAATCTAATACGTTGCATATCCTGAGCTTTAGGTAGATCCCTCTACATGTTGTTCATAACAACTCATCATCACATCATAATGGCATCGGTTGTTGACATCAATGAAAACACATCAATGACAATATGCCCAACAAGTTTTGGTCTATTCATACAACATTTTGGATATTTAAGTATGATATGGAGGTTTTAGTCAACCTAGTCAAAGATAATTAGTTTGGAAATATAAACAAGTTTTTGTCAACTGAATTTTAAGTTCTAAGATTGTTTTACATGAACTTTCTACAATAGTCCCCCATCATTTATCATTTCTCATAAGGCACACTCCTTTATCCATATGTCCCAATCATGCATAATTACATTTCCATATTTATTCTTGTTCATATAATAGAAAGAGATTTTAAATTGTTCATGTACATCGAGGTATTTAGAGAAGCATTTAAAGAGGATTTAGCAGTTAAATTTTAAGATGGAATTGTTGCAAACCCATTATTTATGGCCATCGTACTCCTCCCTATCTCTTTGATAGTGTATAATATACTTGGATAACTTGGCATATTTTGAGTTGGCATGTTAATTTGATTGTCACAAACTCTATTCATAAACAGTTTTGGAAAACTCTGGCATGTGACATATTGTGATGATAATGGTTTGTAAGCATATTGAGTGATATAAGAAACGACTTGGAAATTTTTCTCAAAAGAGTTACATACTGATTGGTTGATATTACATTGGTTCTGTAATTGCAAAGTGAACAAGTCTAAAAGACATATAGAAGAATGTTGATTGAGTTTAAATTGTAAACATGAACTTTCTCCCATTAATTTCATTTTATATCACTTTTCACAAAATATTTTCCCTTATCATTTGTCCCAACCACATATATATTTCCATTTTCATGCTTATCCATGTTCATGTTTAAAATAACTGTAGATTGTTCATAACAGAGAAGTTTTCAAGAAATATTCAATTCAAATTTTTGAAAGTTGAAATGGAAAAATGTGTGTTTGTTAATTTTTGGATTTTATTTCCTATCATACATTATTCATGTTCCATTTATCTCGTTTATGCTTGAATTATCATGTTAAACTCAGATCCATAATTAAATCATACTTAAAAAGTTTTGTAATGGATATTTATTGTGTTGTGTCTTATATTATACTCTTAAAGATTTTGGACTAATTTAAATGATAATGGTAAATTAGATGAGCTTATTTAGTAGAGGGAGTAACAGAAGAGGAAACATAGGAAAAATGCCAAATGTATTTTGGCAGCAAGGGAGACATAATAGGAGATGAGATTTTCTATCCATTTTGATGTCGATTCAGATGAATTTAATTAATCAGTGAAAATTGGTTACTTGAACCTTAGTGGAAAACCTGCTTTACCTCAGCCCCCGGCACCTCCTAGTGCACCTTTGCAGCCACACCCCAACATCATGGACTTTTCTGAGCCTCTTGTCGAATTGGTTGATGATGATTGGGATACCAACCATGTGAACCCTCCTTCTGGTGTCGCTTAATGGCTTGTTAATCCTCCTCAACCTCCTCACACAACACATTTTATTACATCATCCGCTTCCATGGATATTTCTCCTTCCAAATACCATAGAGTTCCCCCCTATGAAGTTCATATGGATAAAGGAAAGAAACATGTTACCCCCCCTAGCACCGAGGAATTCCAGTCATCATCTATACATTCAAAACAACGGTCAACAAAAGAAGAAAGTAGCAAAAGGGAAATTTCCTTTAGTGACATGCATTCGAAAATAGTTAAGCTTGAAGAGGAAAAGCCTTATTGTGAATACTTTCTAAATCTTAGACCAGATGTGTCTGAAGGTATAAAATAAAGAGAAGAATTTTTCAAATAGAAATACCCTCGCCTTTTTTAGTTTGTATCATGACATTGTTATTTTAGACATTTGATACTTTATTTAGGATAGACAATAGGCATATGATATTTATTTTTGAAAACTTTAATATCATATTATTTTTATATTTTGAGAGGTACAAGTGTTTGTTGATATGGAGTATTTTGATGGATGTCTTATCTTGATCTATTTTCTACTGCAGATATATGTTTAGATTTTCAAATTATTTTGAAGTTACAAGGAAAATTTTGAAAAATGAGGAAGCGAAGACCTAGTGGGACCCCACCTATTATTATTAAAGCATATTTTACCCTTCTAATAAATAAATTTGTTCTCCCTTAAATAAAAGTTAATTGATTTTTAAACAAAAGGTAGTTGAACTATCTAACTACTTCAGGAAGATATAAAAGAAGGAGAGAAAGACAAAAGAAGGATGAAAAAATAGAGAAGTGAAACTTATAATATGGTATGCTTTAGCCTCAAGTGAGATTATCATTTGTTCATTCCATTCTGATTTTTCATTAGAGATGAATTATCTTGTTGGCAGGAATGTTATTCTCAAGGTGGCAAAGAAAAGACTAGAAAGCATTGACTGGTGATATGTTCCAAGGTCATTTATTTTCTTAAATGTTTGTTTGGTTTTAGTTAAAAGTTTTGAAGTCGTTCAGTGCTAATTAATGTTAGTTTTGCATAATTCAAAACAATGATGCACGTGTAAATTGGATTGATCCAGCCTAGTTTTATGTCTTGGTCTTTATTTTTTACATTAGATGTCCATGTATAAGTCACAATTACATCTTGGACTTCCAAGAAGTCCCATGTTCCAAGTTCTCACAGGGACTTGAAGAGATATTCTCGCTTGTAACTCGGGATTTATATTAGTAAAAGTTTTGTTGATTTCTTCTCACTTATGGGACTGTTTAAATATTGATTTTCAAATTTGTTTTTTTCTTTATTTTTATATTTTGTTTTCATAATTCATTTACTTTGCAAGTACATTCTTTACTTTACTTCAAATTGTTTAATCTTGAATAAAATGCATAAAAATTACATACATATAAAATAAAGTTAGATCCAAGAACCATATTTCTTAAGGTTTGATTAAGATTTTGACAGGCTATAAACCAGGGTTATAATCCCTCTTATCTCACCTAGCCTGAGAAGATTCGAAAATGTATGAGTAAGGATAATTACCATTCCTTTCATCAATAGGTCTGAGGCCCGGTCGGAAATGGATTCGCTGCATCTGTCGCCAAGTGATTTCCCAACGTAGGACATTCATCCCTACGGTGACCTTCCGTCCGGCACGTAATACACCATATGTGATCCTGCACCACTTTTTTCTTTGCAATATCTTGCAACTGAATTGTAAGATTTGCAAGTTGGGACCGCACTTGTGCCAATCCTATTGATATCTCACCACTCCCTAGCATAGCTTCCATAAGCATCACAATCTCCACAACCTCTTCCTAGTAGTCACTTTTTGTTGGGTGAGAGGAACTCGTATATGGGGGATTAGTCCTGCAATGAACTACTCCTTGTGTTGAACATCTTGGATATAGAATGTTAATCTATCCAACAATATCTTGAACCTATGGCAATAATCCCAAACGGTCTCTCCAGTCTACTACTTGATCACCTTGATTTCACTTGTGATTCTGACTTAGGCTTCTGAAACTCCATAAGCATATCTCTCTTAATTTTTGTTTGGGACCTCATCTATCCCATTGGCACAATGGCCTTGTACTTCATGTTCCACGTCAAAGCTTTGTCCCTGAAAGTGGTCTCCAACTATGTGATCTTCGATGCTTTGTCTGTGATCCTCTTCATAGACCAAATAGTCCCACATGTGAACCAATGTTGATATGCTTCGCCCTTACCCATCCCATGGAACACATGTAGTCTCAATGTGGTATCCCAATTCACCATTCTCAATCTAGTGTTGTGTCCTCCCCATTGACTACTAGTTGTTGGTGATATTGGTACTGATACTCTTCCCTGTGAAGTATTGTTGACTTCCTCTTCTTCTTCACTTGTATCTTCTCTTCTTTCTTCTGCTACACTTTCTTCTTCTACTTGCATGTGATATATTTCTAATCTTTTGCATGCAGTACAAAACTCGATTGGCACACGTGTATGCTTCCTTTCATCATGTCATTCATGATATGTGCATGCAAGTTAATATGTGTGTGTGTCACTTACCCAAAACCTTGGGTGCCAACATGATACATGGGACTTGGATCCACTGCTTGATGGATGGAAACCCATTAGATGTAAATGGGTGTTCAAGAAGAAGATCGATTTAGATGGCAATGTTGAAAAGCGCGAGGTAAGGTTGGTTGCAAAAGGATATTTTCAAGTTGAGGGGATAGAATTTGGTGAGATCTTTTCTCCGGTTGCTAAATTAACATCTATTAGGTTCCTATTATTTGTATCACCTTGCCAACTAAATTTTATTTAGAGATAAAACAAGTGCATGTGAAATCTACATTCCTACATGGTGACTTGAAGGAGGAGATCTATATGACACTGCCAAAGCACTATGTTAAAAATAGTAAAGAGTCATTGGTTTGCAAGTTAAAAAAATCTATATATGGCCTCAAGCAATCTCCCAGAATGTGGTACCAAAATTTTGATTATTTTGTTTTGGGATTAGGATTTCTGAGATACAAATCAGATCACTTTGTGTATTACAAACAAGATGGTGGTTATTTCCTTGTTATACTCTATATAGAGATGATATGTTATTCTTTGGTAACATTAAAGATATGATTTGTAGTCTCATCTTTCAACACAATTTGATATGAAGGATTTGGGAGCTATGAAATATCTCTTAAGAATGGAGATCAAGAGAGATAAAGCAAATAAAAAGATTTGGTTGAATCAGAGTAAGTATGTAAACTTTGTGCTACAACGTTTTTCGCATGGCAGATTGCAAACCTTTGAGTGTTATGATTTCTATGGAAACTAAACTTTCAGTGGAGCGGCGTCCTACAACACTCACAAAGATGAAGGATGTGGCTTATATTCCTTATGCTGGTGCAGTTGGTATTTTGATGTATGTAATGGTCAGTACTAGACCAGACATTGTCCAAGCAGTGGGATTCTTGAATAAATTCATGGCAAATCCTGGACATGAACATTGGATTGCAGTGAAGAGAATATTCAAATATTTGAGAGGTACTTTTGAATATTCCATTTGCTATCATAGTGATGTTTCAAGGGACCCACACTCATTAGATATTTAAGGGAATTTTGAGATAAAAAATGGGCCTCAAAACAAAAAATGTACTAGCAAAATCAACTTTAAAAGAGTCAATAGGATTCAAAATGATGATGTCAACCATAAGGGTAAATATTTTTTAAGGGAAAGGAAGAACACTACTTTTCTTAATCATATTTTTGACTTATCTCCTTATAGGTTTACTTGACTTTCAAGTGTAGGCACTCGTTGAAACATGTTTTTTTCATGTGCTTCAAGTTTATCTCATTGTAGGTCTATCAAAAGTTTGTAGAGTGGGTACTCGTTGGATGTGGAATTTCATTCTACATCCAATGAGAGCCTACACTTGAAATTTGAGTAAACCTATAAGGAGATAAGTTGAAAATGTAATTTAAAAAAAATTGTTTTATTTATTTCCCTTTGAAAATTCATATCTCTTATTTTATTATCTTAACTATTATTTTATTAGTTTCCTTAGTAGGTCCATTTTAGACCTCAAATTTCCCCTAATGATAGGGTTATGTCGATTCTAATTGGGTAGAGGATGTAGATAGAAGGAGATGTACGAACATATACTCATTTTTCGATTGTTTGGTGAAGCAGTCAGTGGGATGAGAAAGCAACACACTATGGTCGCTTTGTCCACTACAAAGGTAGAGTATATGGTAGTTACTCATGCCTATAAGGAGGCCATTTGACTTATGAAACTGTGTTAAAAATAGGGCTAAGTCAAAGAGCTATTACAATTCAATGTGATAATAATAGTATCATTTGTCTGACTAAGAACCCAACCTTTGATGCAAAGACAAAGCACATAGACATTTAGTACCATTTTGTTAGGGAGGCGGTAGAACATGGAAAGGTGATACTAGAAAAAAGTTAACACCTTGTAGAATGTTGCAGATGCATTGACGAAACTAGTGAGCACAAGTAAATTCAAGTGGGTGAGTCGATGAGCTTTATGGGTCCTAGAAATTAATTTGTAGTTTGATGCATTCTCCCTTGTAAACTTGCAAGGTATATGACAAATGGGAGAAAGTTGGGATAGGTGTGTCATACACCTTGCAAAGCTATAATGGAACAGAGAATAACTGCAGAGTTGTAGTGAAGCAGAGAATAAATGCAGAGCAGTGGCAAAAAATAATTTGTTGGTAGTTTCCAATAAGTAGAAATGAAAAACCACAAATGGTTTATGGTTTTATTATGCCTATTTATTATGTGTTAGGGCTAAAGGAAAATGTAATGTAAGTTTTATCTAACTATTATGTCGCCAAAATTTCTCCAAAATTATGCTACTATTGAACACTATTGTCGAGAGAACAAAAACTTTGTGTTGTAACCATTTAGTTGGTGAATAATATATTGGGTGTGCTTTAAATTGGGGTTTTTCTCCCAAAAAGGGCTTTCCCTAGGATATTGTGTTGTATATGGTTTGTTGTTTATTTTATTTGGTTGCAACTGTTTTGTTTTTAGATTTTGCACCTTCTTTTATCACGGATTACTATAGAAAGTGTATTCTACACCTCTACTTCCCTTGAGTCTCTACATGAGGTTGTTCTTCAAAAGGGTTTACAACCCCTATGTCTATGTCTATTATCTCTTCTTCTAATTTAGCATCAAACTCCAAGAGCCAAACTCCCAATCACAAAAACCCACTTTTCCATGCCAAAGCCAATCCCATTTCCCACCCTTGTTTGCTCTTAGAACTTCAATCTATACACAGCATTCTGAATTCAAACTATTATCCATTGTCTTAGAACTTCAATCTATACACAGCATTCTGAATTCAAACTATTATCCATTGTTTCCAGTGCTTGAGATTCAAATCATCCATTAATGCACTATGAAAAATCAAAAACTGATTAATCAAATTAGCCTTTGGGTTAACAAATTCAAACTTCAATATTCTTTGTTGACGTGGTCGGAGACCAGATGTGAATACGTAATTGGTTGCAACGGTTTGAGTGAATGAACAAAATCCTTTTTGATGTCCCAAATAACCTATGCGAGCTTTCATTGTGTTAGATGCCAAAACCCATCATTACTTTTTAGCTGCAGTCTTCCGCTCTCTTGTAGGCTAATCCTTTTTTTGTCTTATTTTCTCGAATTCCCTCATTCCTTTTCTATCCGAATTTCCTTACATTATTCCTGATCCCGAATGCCATTTGAACTGTTTAATTTGAATAACTTTCACTCTTTGTTATCACAATTACCTTAACTTTTAAACCCGAGTGCCCTTTGTCACCTTTTATCCTGTGCTCCCTTTTGTTATCTCTTCTTAATCCAGATCCTAAGTCCTTCGCCGCTTTTAATTCCAAGATCTCAAAGTGTTTTCAAAAACAAACTCCCGAAGTCCAACAAATGAGTTCAACAAAGTGGACGTTGGGCGCTAATATATTTGTGACTTATATAAACGAATTCGCTTGAAGACTCCCTGACATTCTTTTCCAATCAAAATTTCCTACATCAAGCTTCAAAAGCTTTGGGAACAACTTAAGTAAGAACTGAACTGTAAACAAAGTTTGGATTTTAAGAAGGATTGCTGAATCCCAAGGATGCCCCTGCATCAAGCTCGCTTAAATTACAGAAGAGAAATAACTTCAGTTTTATATAATTTAATGGTCTACGAAATCTTCACTGAAGTACAGATTTTAATTTGCACATTGACAATAATCAGTATTATAATGTTAACTACATCTGCTACACTATTGCAGTACTGCAACTACTTCCTTGTGGTTGATTTTATGAACAAGTATTTTCTACGATTCTGTTTTCTGTTTATGCTTGAATAAATTGAGTCAAGTGAATTTAGAAGGGCAAATGAACAGACAGAAAGGTTTACTGAGCAAACACTGATAAATTATATTTAACTGATTTCATAGGAAAGATTTACAGAGACATGCTTGTTCCAACTCCTGTTAATCTTGCATGGTTTGGAAATTGTTGAATCACATACAACCTCAAAACAAAGGAACCCTCTTTTTCACTCAATTGTAGATGATTTACCATTGGAAATCCTTCCAAGCAAGTTTATCCAAAAAGCCTAATTCTGATCTATGCGAGCTCCATTTTATTCTTGAATGTTAAGGACCTGATGTCTCTAGATCCATTGCAGCATGTTCCACAGGCTACGACAAATAAAATTGAATGAGGAAGTGCTAATGACTAGGAACACACTTCTGACTCGAAAAACGCTTCTTTCATCTTTGCATGGCACGTTGAAGTTTAGCTAATGACCATGAACACATATATGGCGTACCAACAAATATCCAGCCACTGTGAAGTAGCTCTCAGGAAGCTAGTTTCCAATAAAAGGGAGGGAACGTATGACGACCATATATGAACATATCAGTCAAAAGCACGAGCTTAAGCTGCTTTTCATCTTTGTCCACAAGTAGGGATTTTGATGTGTTGATGTTCTCACATGTTAGAGAGCACACAAATCACATTAAAAGAGATTTTATGAAAAATCTCTATTAGAGCATTCATGATTGGGCAGCTATCACCATAGAAGGTAACAGGATCTTATCGCTCTGGTAATATATTAGATTTTGCACAGCCCATGCCCTGGCATGGTCCATCAAAAATCTTGTTGAATCCATAACAAAACAATAGATAGTCACTGCCTTTTCTATCAAGATGAGTAGTAAGCAAGATTGCCAGGGTTTGTAGGTGCTAACCCGGATCATGAATGGTCCTCATACTAACAGAGATGGTCCGATAACAAGTTATTTTCCTTTGTTTTAATTTGTATCACAGTGATTAACAGTAATCACCAATAACCACCACAAGAACATAGCCCATCATTGAAATGATGAAAGCGGTTAGCGTCCCTCACAACGATTTCTCGGCCCACAATTGTGGAGATAAATTTAATGGCATCATGACAGTCACCACAAACTCTAAGATTTTTCATAATTCTTAAAGGTGTATGGGGTGGTGTGCAGATAAGCCCAAATGCAATGGCCAACCTTTCACTGTGATGGAAGAGGTGGTCTTCCTTCTGATCTTCTGCCAAATCATGCAGCACAAACTTCGTGTTGGGAACATATCCTGCCTCCATCATCTGTCCAGTCAATTCCTCCAATTTTGCATAAATCCTACCTGTTTGAGGGTGTGTTCTGTCTTTTGAAAAAAACACATGCATTCTGTTCTTGACCTCAATCCAGCTGCAGCCCGGTTCCTTTTTAACCTGTGTTTCTTTCATCCGTTTTCTGACCTTCTCCACATCATCCCACCTATCAGCTGCAGCATAAATGTTTGACAGGAGCACATATGATGCAGAATCATGTGGCTTCAGATCTAGAATACATTCTGCGGCATGTTTTCCCATCTCCATATTGCCATGGACTCGGCAGGCACCAAGCAAGGTCTGCCACACCACAGCGTTTGGTTTGAATGGCATTTTGTTGATAACATTCTCTGCCTCGTCAAGGTGTCCAGCACGACCATGAAGGTCCACCATGCATGTATAGTGTTCCAATCTAGGTACAATGCCATGATCTTGGCACATGGAATTGAAGTATTGGCGGCCTTCATCTACTAGGCCTGCGTGGCTGCATGCATAAAGCACACAAATGAAGGTAATATCATTTGGCTTCAGGCCTGTAAGTTGCATTTGTTCAAACAGTTCAATGGCCTCCTTTCCAAAACCATGATGAGCATATCCTGCAATCATTGCAGTCCATGAAACCACTGTTTTCTCGGGCATTTTGTTGAAGACTTTCCCTGCATCCACCATGCTCCCACACTTGGCGTACATGTCAACGAGGGCATTTTCCACGTAGACATCTTCCTCAATTCCCAACTTGATTCTGTGGGCATGGATTCGTTTGCCCATTTCTAGTGATGATAAGCTTGCACACGCACCAAAGACACTTGCCAAGGTAAACGTATTTGGCCTCACACCAGCTAATTGCATTTGTTCAAACAGATGGAGGGCTTCTTTGCCATGTCCATGTTGGAGACATCCAGCAATCATCTCAGTCCACGAGACCACATTTCTTTCGGGCATTTTGTCAAACACTTTGAGTCCATCCTCCACCACTGTCGAACACTTTGCATACATGTCGGCAAGAGTATTCCCAACCCAAACATCGGAATCAATCCCAATTTTGATTATTTGAGTGTGCAATTGCTTGCCATGTTCGACATCTCCCAGAACAGAACATCCACTCAAAACAGTAGCAAAGGTGAAATGGTCTGCCTTGATGTTTTTTATTTCCATTTCACACAAGAGTTTAAGAGCTTCCTCAATTCGTCCGTGCTCAACATATCCTGCAATCAGTGCATTCCATGAGACTACATCCCTTCCAGGCATTTTGTCAAACACTTTCCTTGCATCCTCTACACTCCTACATTGCACATACATTGTGATAAGTGCATTTGCCACAAAGACTTGATACTCAAACCCACTTATAATTGTCTGAGAATGTACCTGTTTGCCTCGTTCCGGCGATGCTAGACTCGCACAGGCACTCAGAACGCTGACGAAAGTGAAGCCATTAGGCCTGTCTCCTGAGCGGTGCATTTCATAGAAATAATTCAAGACGTCTTCACCGTGGCCATGCTGATCATATCCTGCCATTATAGCAGTCCAGGAGACCACGTTTCTCTGAGGCATTTCGACAAACACTTGGTGGGCATCCTCCAGACTCCCGCATTTGGCATACATGTTGAGCATATGGTTGTGAACAAACATGTCGAACTCAAAATTAGTTATGATAATATGGGCATGAATCATCTTGCCTCCTGTCAGAGCTCTCATCTTGGCACACCTCTGCAATTCATAAGCATAACTGTCGGAACTCCAAAAGCCCTCTTTCTCCTTTGGATTTTCTTCATCATAACAACTTATGGTTGACAAATATTTACTGATAACATTACCCATGTGATGGATTCCCACAGACAACGGCATGCTCAGTTGAAAGAGATGAGATGACAGTGTCCTCGCTAGGAACGCGTTTTTCATTATTTCAGTGTCTTCACTATTGCAGTGAATGTTCGATTTATATGCCTATTACAGTGAATATTCAATTATATGACTCTTACAATATGATCAGTTGACTCTGATCTCCTAGAAGGTCTCGGCGACACAGCCAGTATTTGCTTCGTCATTTGCGTCTTTGGATAGAGCAGGTCTTCCCTTTCTCTTCATTGTGGATGTCTATGGAGATTATGAAATGAAAAATGGTAACAAATTAATTTGTTTGTTTTAATATTTAATTTTTATGTAAAAAGTATTTAACAGAAATTTAAATTTAAAAGTATAGGAATGTTAATATTATTATAAATTTTTTAAAATGAGATTTGATGTAAATGTATGCAAGACATTTTAATAAAAAGTGTTTTTCATTTTCCACCTTCTTAATATCATAAAATTGGTCAATTATTTTATCTTAGTGCTAATTTAATACTACTATTCGAAGGAGTGAGCTAAGGATGTAGCATCCTTTCAGTTATTCCCTCTTAAAAGGAAGCTTCTAATGCACTTTCCAGCGTCCTCTTCAAAAGTCACTATGCCCGTCCTACATGTATTTGTCAACCATTGTCACCTCCTTTTAGGCATGCATCCTCATCCGCATGCCTTGTCTCGCAAACAGGTGCCCTTCTCAGTGGAATACCTTCATCCTTGACTATCTCTCTTGGCAGTAATCTGTGAAAGGAAACCCTCATCTTGATCTTTTAGACCTTAAGACCTTTCAGAACCCCAGATTACTAGGGACGTCTCCCTAGGGATTAGCCACCCTGAATAGAAAGAGCTCCCCATCGAGGTGACAGTGGGTGGGGAAGCTCATGTTACGCCAGTTTGAGCCTTACCTCTAAGCTCCTAAACCTATCCTACAAACTAAGCGATAACATTTTGGCGCCGTTGCCGGGGAACACTGAGTCAACCTTCCTCAACGACAAACCTTTGGTAAGCCTTGCCTCATAAGTCATTTCTTACAAGCTTACCTAGCGACTCCACTACTTTCTTTTTCCCCCTATTCTTTGGTAGTTTCAAGGAAACTATCTGGCGACTCCACAGATGACGAAGCCAACAATGACTTCGCAATGGGACCCAGGAAACTACAGACCTTTAGATATGAGTGAAATCCTGGGATATCCCAGAAAAATGCCTCCTCGTTATGAGGATTTCCTCCCTCGTTTTGCTGGCATCAATGAAGAATGTCCCAAGTCTCACATGAGAAGATTTTGGAAATTCTTTCAACACTTCCCTGTCAGCGACGAGGTTGAAGATTTGGTGATGAAACTCTTCTCTGCCTCCCTACATGGAGAGGCCAGAAGATGGTATGATAACCTTCCAGCTGCCAGCATCACTTCTATGGAACTTTTTGAAAAAGCTTTCCTTGCGAAGTGGACCATGAAAATAGAAGATATGCAATCATTGCTGAAAGAGCTTGAAGGCTTAAAGCAAACAGAGTCTGAGGTTGTCAGAGCTTTTGGGGTTAGATTCCAAAGATTGCTCTACCAGATTCCACAAAGCCATCGTCCTGAAGGCAACTACCTCGTTTACCTCTATACTAATGGACTTCACGGACATTTGAGCTTCCTTCTAAATAAAAAGAATCCAAAAACACTTGCAGAAGCTCACAACATGGCCATTCAAATTGAAAAGAGTCTCTCTTTAACCAAGACCAATGCTATGGACACTCTCAGCTTGATAAAACTAGTCTCCCATGGATACTTTGTTGAAGATACGCAAGAGAGAGGGGAACAAGTTTTCAACCAGCAGAATGAAGACATCAATGAGGAGCAAGAACCTGAACAAGATGATGAAGTGTCTGCCTGTGCTCCTCCCACTGATGACGTCGTGCAAGAACCTGTTTCTCCTGTACAACAAAGTGAAGATGAGGTTAGTTATTTTCCACTTCAAAATTCTAATCATACTGTGTCCTTTAGTTCAAAAGATGAAGAGGAAATGGAAGCCCCGGACGAAGTGGAAGTCCCTTGCTGTGCAATTGAATATAAAGAAGCAGTCCATGAGGATGAAGAAATGACACATGTTGAGAACATTGAGCTCCTCGAAGTACCTGAACAAGAAGAAACAGTGAGTTACCCTCCTATCCTAAATTTTGATGATACTTTACCTTATGATGAAAAGGAGGAGGAGGATGAATTTTCAAATCTTGCAAACCCTGCATGCTATGACACAGATAGTGACACCGTTGATAATATTGATGAGTTCATACATGTTAGGAGACGTAGGTGGGACATAGTTGGTTATGACCTGGATCCCATCTATGACACTGAGAATCATCTCCAGTTGTTGCCTTTGCAGTTGTCACAGCAGATTACTTCCGAACAATGGCAACAAGGAGATGAGGTTTTTACTTGTACCTTTCAGAAAACCAAGGATGACCTAGTACCTCTTTCCTCTGATTGTTTTTAGTCTTACCTTGAGTTTTTTGATGGGTACCCCTCTGAGCATTTGGATCCTTTTCATGAAGATGATTGACAACCACCGCTGCGCTCAGAGTTTAATACAAGTAAGGACATTGTTTGCCTAAAGAAGGTTTCTCATGACTTTTCACCCCAACCACCTGTTATTACCTTGCCTTGCTTTTCCATTAAAGGTGTAGTTGGGAAATACCTTTTTCATGTTGAGTTTCCTTCCGGGCAAACCCTAGACTCCAAGGGTTGGTTGGGTAATGATAGTTCCAATCAGTTTGTCAACCTTCCCTTGGTAGTTTGCCAGCCATCTGCTAAATCTTTGTCATTTCTTTCCTTGACTCTGGAGTGTGAGGATGTCCTAGGTAACCAGTTTTCAGGCCCTTTGAGTCCGTTTTCTGAACCTTGTACTTTTCATGACCCTTTATTGGATAGGATTGAGTACTTTTCTCAGAGATGGACTTGGCAGGATTTTGTCCCTCCCACCCGCCTCCACAAGTTGGACTTTGAGATTCCTGATGATGTGATATACGCTCTAACTCATGACATTTTTGTGCTTGATTTGTCATTGTTTTGGTTTATGATGAAGCACAAAGGCAGGTATCGAGGAACGTTATTGGACTGGCTTCACTGGTTGTTTGACTATACCAACATACAGCCAGCAGGTAAGTACAGGTAAAATTTTCATTT
>ML783232.1:328160-353331 GCA_009831015.1 Picea engelmannii | reverse complement strand
GTGGATGGTTAGGAGGGTGTTCCCTACTAACACATGTATATTTTGTTCTTTATTCCAAGCAATTAACTCAACCACATTTAAGCAATCCAACAATTCAACCACAACTAAATAATCTAGTAAATCAACCATATATAAATAATCAAATAATTCATCAAAGCAATGAAAATATAGTAGTGGAAACATTAGGTACCTACAATCATTGGCCTTGTCAAAGCCCAACCACTAGTCCAACCAGTACTCCACAAGAAAGATGGCATTTAGGGGGAAATCACACTCAAGGGTTGATTTTCACCCAACAAAATCAAGAATCAAACATCCACTATGTCCAACAAACCAAATCAAGAATCAAACATCTAATTGATCATCGATAGAAAGGTGGAGAGGCTCCTAGACTTACAACACCCCCGCTCCTCGTGGGGATATGGTGTGTAGGAGCACCCATTGTAGCCCCCGATGAATACCTTTGTTGGTCATGATTCATACTCGACAGTGGCGTCCCAAGGCCCCAAATAAAACTTAGGGTCTCCCACTTCCAAAGCTCGATGAATACTCCCAGATGGCCAAGCATCATATTCGGTAGTGGATATCCTCTGTGAGGACTGTACCTAACACTACAATGCTCGATGAATACCCTTAGATGGTCAAGCATCATAATCGGCAATGGAATCCCAAGGGCCCAAAGAACAAATTTCCAGGCACAAATGAGTATTAGTAGCCCTAGTTTTTTAGGCATACTACCAATGCCATCTACCCACACAAACTAGGCTAGAGAAATGATCAAACTATTCCTATAAAATCATAATCAAGATAATTCTTGTGATGTGCTCAATTAATTTGAAAATACAAGATAGAAAAATCCTTAACTTCATAAAATAAATCAAATTATTCACCAAAATAATGAACACGAGAATTAAAGAGAAAACCCTTGAGGTAGGGTAACACCATATATTATTCCTTAAGGAAAACACTCCTCAAGCAATGCTTGATATGTAGTCCATATTACCCCCCTAGGTATATTACACTTCTCTTGCTCAAGACCGAATTTCTCAATAATTCAACAACAACTAACCCCATCACATAAGGTAGGAAATTCTTTTATAATCTCTCAAGGATAACAACTCCCTCCCAAGAGTGTCTCTTAGCTTTCACATCCCCCCTGCTAGATTGCACACGGGGAGAAATTAGGCTTAGGGGTATAATTACAAGTGTCATAAAGTGGGTAAAAGTTGAATTGTAGATCATGCCCCTTTGGATTTTTACCCAATTTACTTTAGGAAGCATTTTCAAGGCACTTTCCCCCTTCCTAGGCTTACTAGGTGCAATAATTAGGTAGGTGATCCTCTTTGAATAAGATCCCCTTTCCCTTGGATGTGATCTCCAGAAATTTAGTTCATATCCATTTGAACTACTTCCATCATCCAACCTAGGTCAACGTGGGTCTTGGGAGTATAACCTACAAAAAGGTCGGCCTTTCCAAGAACAACAACATGCATGCATGCATACATATATATCAAATATGAACCATAAGTGCATTATGAACCTGGGAGGATATATCGATACTCAGTCTAATTCATCATGAAGATACTCATCAATGCTAAACATAGATCATCAACGAAGGACTTAGCATTAATCATCAAGGAAATACTCAGTAATACTCATCCAAAACATCATCTCCTAATAAAGCATCACAAGGTGCAACATAACAAATAGTTATCAACAACAAGGTCTTCAATAAGGTATCCGTAGAATAACTATCACACACTAGGGGGTGTTATAGTAGAGATCCCTCTATGTATTTCTCTCATTGTGTGAAGTGCAGTCGTGGTGCTTCTATATATGCTCTCTATACCTTCCCCATCCTAATTCCCATCCTTGTCCTCATCCCCTTCCACCCATCCACCCCCCTCTTTCAACAATGAATCCTCTTCCTCAAATTCTATTTTAGTCATTTCCAGTTTTGCCTCGTGTAGCCTCAAAGATGTTATGATTGATTTCAAACAATGGATAAGCCTACAACTACTTGAAGAATGCCTTAAGGGTCATCTAGAAATAAACTTTGGAGTGTGTCTTTGCATTCTCTGATGAGATTGATCTATAAATGAGGGACTTATAGCCCACTTATAGCCCACTCACTTCACCAACATAGATCCTTTGCGGACATGTATTCTCTCATTGCAATATCTACTCATGATCGATTCCCACGCTCCTATTTTGTGTGGTTCTAATAAAAACTCTATTCTAATTTGACTTCCTATGCTTAGTTTATTGTTTCAATCACCAATGGTTTTCGTGTGTTTATTTATGTTTTACACTGCTTGGTCTAGTTCCCCAGGGACCGTTAAATCAAAAGGTTGCACTTTGTCGTATTGTCACTCTACCTGGCACTCAAGATTCAATTCATGTGTTGTACAACCCAACTCCTCACCACATCACTCCACTAACAAAGACCTTGATCAATATGGTTGTAGATTCAACTGGTACACAAGATTGATGTTGTCTTAGTGGACACAATGGACAAAGCCACAAATGCCTTCCAGCTCCAAAATATTCAAGCTCCAACATAACCAATGTCAATCCAACAACCCATATGACATCTTGCTTCAGTATATATATATGAATCATGCCAACGATTAATAGGTCACTTGTTATTCAATTTTTACGTATGGAAGCAACTCTTACATGCTCTCAAGTTTTAAAAAATGTTTTATATGACAACCCTTTATGACCTCAATAGCTCATGCATAATCTCTCTAGCTTTCTCAAAGGAGAGGAATGTTTTCTGTATTGTTATGAACTTGTCACCTTACCCATTTGAATCTCAACTAAGACAAGGTTTCGAAGGGCGTTCAATTGCAAAATAATTATATGGAATCATAGTAATCGCACCAAGGAATATAATATATTGATCTAATACAAATAAGGGAAAGACTACTCTATTGCAATTCAATAACCTATATTGATCTAAAACAAATAAGTGAAAGACTACTCTATTGCAATTCAATAACCTATATTGATCTAATACAAATAAGGGAAAGACTACTCTATTGCAATTCAATAACCTCTCTACATCGTGCCTTTAACATATTCTTGTGGTTGCAAGAATAATGCATTAATATATGTTTGTGGTGGCTTACAAATGGTTGTAGGGAGTCAACGCAATGCTTTACTGGTAATGAAATAAACATTGAAGAACATTTAAAGGAAAAAACACTCTCTGAAATGGCATGCTACTCAAGCATTAATATGAATTCAACTTTCAATTAATAAATATTTTATTAAGGAAGTTGGTTGTAGGAGAGCATGCCAAACAAGTCGCTGGTATGAGGGACCCAATTTTCTTTTGGATAGTGTATCAACAACTAAAATAAAACACCCAAATGAGAAGGTATCCCCAATGGAATGAGAGCATGAGACAATGTGAAAAAAATGCCAATGATTTATTATACATCACCCTAGCTACAAAGAATGCCCAATGATTGGCCAAGGAAGTAAATCAATGCTACGTGGGATTGATTTAGCAAATTAAATTGTTGATTATAGGTTAATTTAATAGTACAAAAAATTGTCTATAGGAAACCACTCAATGCAAATTCAAGGATAGTAGAGAAATGGCCCACTAAGGTAGCATACGACCTCCAAATTTTTCCCAATCACTATGTGGAAGCTAGATTTTGACACCAACAGTCTCAAAAATTGAAGTTGTGTTGTTCTTTTGAATTAAATTGCCATTGTTCATATGTAGAATTAGAAACTCTTCTTGAGAATTTCCCTAGCTAGATTATAATAGTCAATGATCTCAATTCAACATGGAATGGGTAAAGATCATTGCATAGTTGTTGGCTTTCATAGAGAATTAGTGGGGGGAATAATTTTTGTGTGATGCCAACAGAAATACAATGAGGAATTATTCATTTTAACCATGAATTCAACTACAAGAAGTCATTAAACATAGCTAAGAACAACAATAACGCATACTTAGTGTTCAACATTGAATTTGACACAACACGTAGAGAAATTCATTACATGAGACATAGTATTTACCCTAGAAACCCAAATGGAAAAACCAGCTTTTGAATGGTTACTCTGTCTCTATTTTGATAATCTCTAGTTACAATGCAGCTCATGGCTCTATGGCCATTCACAATTTACACAACTCATCTTCCTTTGCATTCTCTCCTCTTGGCCCCAAAACACCCCTTGAGAGTCAATTCATAAGAAGATATATGAGAGTTGGGGGCAATGGGAAGGCCAAGCATTCTCACCCCTTCATATCCCATTCCTCATTTTTTCTCCTAGTTCCTTTTTCTTTTACATTTAATTCTTTTTTTTCATTTTCTTTCATTTATTTTTTTAAACTTACATTGTCCTTTTCTATTTTTATTTAACCTTTTTTAATATTCAAATTGCACTTAGGATTGATTCTTTCAAACCATTTGTTTTGTTAAAATGCATTTCAAATAACACCTCACCACTGAGAGGCTTTTCGGTCTCCAAAAGATTCTAGGAAACCAATCTCGAGATCAATGTGCCTTCTATCTTATTCTTAAGAACATGGCTCTCACTTTGGCTTTGGCTCTGGCTCATGGCTTTGGCTACTGGATCTAGCTCTAGCTCATAACTTTGGCTACTGGCTCTAGCTCTAGTTCATGGCTCACTTGTTCTCGCATTGCAAAAGTATGTGCACTAGCTCTCAATGGCGAGCAATCTTCAAATCTGAACTCTTCAATCAAAATTCAGTCCCATCTTAAGTGTGCAAGTCTCTTTCATTCTCAGACTTGGAGATGGTCCATATTGGTAGTCAATGAAAGTCAAGTCGAGTTTTGTTATATGCTTGTTCAATGATATCTCGACAATTATGTCATCATGGAGCAACCTTGCAAAAGGAAGTGTGGTATGCCCTCTTTTGCTAGGAACAGTTGCTTCCTAGCATGGAAAAAATTCTCTATTATGAGCATCAAGCTCTACAATATTCATATTTTGTAGCTAATCAATCAAAATTCCTCCATTCCTCTTCTCAACAAAAGACATGTATAGCTTTGTTAAAGCAGAGTGTAAGTTCTTCACTCTTGCACTTTCTATCACCATGGACAGAGAATCGAATGCATTGAATGAGGTCTTACATTCCCCTATGTTGATGTTTCTGGTAGTTGTAGGAGGTATTAACCTCTGGGATAACCTTTCTTATAGATGGTGTTGCCAAGACATTAAAGGAAAACCATTGGAAGTCAAAGAAGATCCCATAAAAGAAGTCGACCTCATAGAAAATAATAAAGAAGAATTATAATGCTCCAAAAGTAAAGTCGACTCCAAAAGAAAACGATAAACAGAAAATATATTTTCCAGGAAGTCAAGTCGGCCTGCTAGAAAAGATAAAGTAAAATTATATTTTCTAGAAAGGACAGGTCGGCCCCACTAGAAAATTTCACTGGAAGATAAGTCTAAATAAGAGTTGACACTAGCTCAGTTGGACACACTCTCTCCACTTTGCAATATAGGTGCAAGTCTGAATGTGAGTAGCACTTCTTGCAATCCAATGAAGGAAGGAAGGCGCAAGTCTGGTTGGGGTATATCTCTCAATCTTGGTGGTGCGCTAGAGGTGGATTAGTGCTCTAGCACTTAGGCTAGGGTTTACATTGTTGAGTTCTCTCCTTGTCGAGATAAGTATTGATGGGATTCTTTCTTGTTGGTTTTCTCTATTGGATGGACCTATTTCATGGTTATTTTGTCTTGGCAAGGATATTCTCTATAAGAAGTTTGTTGGGTTTCCTACCCTTGTGTATAAGGGTTTCCCAGGATGTATATGTTATGCTCATGGGTGGCACAAGTAGGTTCCTATGGTTGGGTGGCGATGGTGCAACATTGTCTATGGAGAAACGAGCATGCAAAAGAAGTTTAAATTGATATGGTAAATCTAATGTTAACGTAATTAATGAAAATTCAACATGGTTTCAGAGCTTGGTTTCCTTCAGAACAGTCTAATTGTTGGAAGGAAGATCGTGAGATTTACCTTGTCATTGTAGTTCACCTCTACAGTTTGTCATTGTATCTTGTCGCTGCTTACCATTGTTATCGGATGGTGCTACAATTTATGATGTATGTACTTGTATATGTTAAATTGTATCATTATCTTGAGGGTTTTTTGTAGGAGAAGGGACTTTTGTCCAAACAATAAATCATAGATACAGAGGTATCTCATATCCAGTGCATTCAGAGGAACAACGCACCCTCTAGGTTTGATTGTTTTGATATGCCTTTAACTGTTATGGTACCATTGCGATCTTATGTTTTTTATCTATTGGAGTTATGATCATTATACTAACCACTTAATACTAGATATGCATTTATTTATCTCCCCTCTAAGAGATATTATTGTCTTGTTGTGTGTTCCAGGCAGGTTATATTGTTAAATTCCATGGAGGTTTCCATGGAAATGTTTTTATTCTTGTTTTCTTGTTTCGGGCAGGATACCTTGGAGGCATGTCACTAGTGATATCTCTAAGAGGGAGCTATAGTGATGGTTGTAGAAGGAAACTTATGGTCTCTAGTTTAATACATGAAGTAGTATGACTAGACAAGGAGTTTGTACAAATTGACAGTTTGACCAATTCCTGGTGCATTATTATATCAATCTGAGTGAGCGTAGGAGACTTTCTCATTTGCATTATAGAGCTCTTCCCACTCTGGGGAATATGGTGATGAGTCTTCCAAAGCTTCATATTGCGCAGGATGGAATCTACAGAGGTTGTGCTCTTGGAACGAATGCCAAGAGATCTTTTCTTAGTAGTGAGGCTTCAACACATATCTACAGATGAGCATACAACCGACATTTTCACCAAGCCTCTGTTAGGGACAAGCTTAGCAGGAATGAAAATGTTTCCCTCAGGGAGTGTTGATGATTACAACATCGTGTCGATATTCCAAGATTGATCAGACATACTTGATCATGCAGGAATAGGCCCAGATCTAATCTTTGACGGACTGAAGATTTGATTTGCTGCTAGATCTCCAAGAGGATATCAGGTAGACATTCCAAGATTGGTCAAACGGACTTGACCATGTGGGAATGATCTTAGGGTAGTCTTCGATGGACTGAAGGCTTGGGACCCTAGTATAGTCTTCAATGGAATGAATACTTGAAGCCTGATGTAATCTTTGATAGATTGAAGCTATGTGGGTCTCGATGGACTGAGGACTCCTCCAATGTGTGTGAATTGCATCGGGCTTAACATTCACTATGAGGTGAGTATCCCTTATAAGCATCGGGTCGACCCTTCTCCTAGTATTGGGCTGCAAACCAGAGGAGATAAGGAACATCTGCATCCGAAGTAGATGTTCCCTGATGTAGTCTTTGACGGACTCAAGACTCAAGGTGATTGAGTTGCAATTCCACGTGTCTAATAGAATCGAGATAAATGCATTCATGGAGTGATCCTATGGGAATATGTACATTCAAGGATTGATCTTGATCATTCTAAAGAAGCTCATGATCATGTGGGAATGTGGACATTCCAGGATCAACTATGAGGTGAATTTGGCTCTGATGTGGTCATAACTCTTGTCATGGGACAAGAACGACCCAAGGTGCTAGATGCATGGTTGTGGAGATGGATCATCAATATAGCTAATGAAGCTCATGGATAAACGTTTCTATGATAGAAGAATACCAAGAAAAATACAAGATATGCTTGGAAAATTCCTTCCTCATTGAGAGGGAGTATTGATGGTTGCAACTTTGTGACACATTCTTCTGTGATGATACTCCTCAATGGACTGAGTTGAGTATGACACTTATCGATGGACTGATAAGTTATATTGGGTTGGTTCCCAACGTCCCTTGGGAGTATACCATGTGGACAGGTCCCTTGGGAGTGTTATCCCCATTTTGTGGATAACTAAGGAGATTATGTCTTGAGGCCCTTAGGTTCCAGATATGGAGTACCAAGAGACTACATGACCAATAGTACCCTTTTGCCCAGTTGGAGACCCCTCTCACCACCACAGATGGTCACAAATTTCCAGATGGCATCCACCACATCAGCTGGCTTCTGGAAGGCAGTGGGCCTTGCTCCATGAGGTACAAGTCAGTATTATGGTAAGCATAATTTCAATATTTAAGCCATTTGAGTATGTTGTATGTTAGATTGGTCTAGATTTCATGATAGATGCTTGGACGTTATGCCTTTTTCCCTATTTCACCTTGGTGGTTGACATTGTGCCCTAGTAAGTGGTATTCCTTGGGGATGGGTTTGCTACTAGGAACTCCCTTGAAGAGCCATCGTACCGTTCTTGACCATACTTACCACTTTCCATATTATTTCTCCCCATTTCCTTATCTCTTGGGATTTTAGGCTATATTGACCCAAGAAGAGGTTGTCCCTCATTCTATGGGAAGAGGGGACTGAAGGCCTAGAGGGATTACTGTGGGTAAAAGATAAAAGCCTTGTATGAACCTTCTAGATGCTTCTCCCAGAGATCACCCAAGAAAGAATTGAAACACTTATCTTTGAGTAAAGGGGGGGGCATAATATAATAAAGAATGCTTTAAAGGTTATTTAAAGAATAGGAGGTCTCATCACAAGCCGACCTATCATGTCCATGAATATCTAGTGGTATGACATTGCCATCATCTAGTCACCAAACCAGGGTAATGGCTCTCAATTGCATGGTTGGGAGAAAGGGGGTTTCATCATGATCCAACCTTCTTATTTCTACTAGGTGTTTGTGGGTGACATTGTCATTATATAGACACCACGCCATGGAAGTGACCTTCAACCTTTCCTTAAAATTATGAGAGAATAAAAGAATGGAAAATAATGGGCTTGGAAAAAGTGCATTGCAGACGAAGGTACCACACACCCTCTACAAAGGAACCCATGAATGAGACACTATGACCTCTTGTATGTCATGAGCGCTATTCCCATTGAATATTGACCCCAACCACTTCACCCACTTTACATGGCTTAGAGAGGGATCTCTTGGAAACTCTCTTTGACCTAGGCCGAGATCTACCCAATAGGACACCTTGCCAACCCTCCCATATTCAAGCTTGACAAGTTGTATAATGTCTTTGAGTTGTTAATCGTTTTATATAGTGATATTTGATGCACATGCTTAGGTTGCTCATTTATTGATTGGATTCACTTATCATGATGTTATGACTTAATATCCTTGGAGGGCGCGTTTATTTGTCTTTGCAGGACCTAGTTGGTGGACATTTTTGGAAGAACAAGCCTATCTTGGGCTTCCATGGGGTTGCAATCCAACAGGTTGGATGCCAAGGGTCCACATGTTGGATCATAGGGACAAAGTATTGGAGACCTAGAAGATGATGTGGAAGACTTATCCAACCCTCACATGCCAAACGATTTTCCCAAGGGAAAAACTTCTTCTTTTTTAGCTTGACGCCATATTTGGGGGCTAGGGTTTGGTGGTGGTGTTACCACTCATTGACACATGGACATTTTGAGGAGGAGGATGTCTTGACCACGAGGAGGTTTCATAGATGCTTGACACTTGGCCTTTGGAGGCCTACCATGGCTTCTCCAACACTAATGACTTGTCCCAAGTGACAAAACATCCCCTAAAGGGGTGACATCCATGTAAAATTAGAGTTTTATTTGTGCAAAATTGAAATTTTAAATGAATTGTTTAATATTACTTTGTTAAAGGGGGCAATATTAGGGTTGTTGACCCCTAGTCTTTTGGTTTACCCCTAAATATGTGGACAAGTCACCTTGGTGACATGTTGTATAAATAAGAGATCATAAGATCTCATTATAACATAACTCTCCCTCTTGTGAGAAGACTTGATCTAAAATTTTTGCTACACTTGGCATATTTTTATCTTGTTCATTTGTTTATGGCTATCTTTGGTGAATGGTTAATGGAGGAGTGAGGCACTAGCCTTGGAAGAATGTTTTTTCTAACTTTTATGGTGGATTATCTTAGCATCTTCGTGATTTGGTATGGTTTTTACTCTTATGCTATCATTTGTTTCAAGGCAAGGATTGTTGTGCTAGGAGCTAAGTGGGAAGTAAGAGAATTTACACCCCCACTCTAGTCTTCATCATTTATTGCTTGAAGTTTATTAATGTTGCAAGGGTTTGTTTAAGGAAGTAAGAGGATTTACACCCCTCATTTTCAAACCCTAACTAGATATATTTGCCTTGGAGAGTAAGAGGGTTTACAACCCCAAGGAAGTAGAAACTCAGTTCATTCACTTGACCCCATTAACCCAATATTTAAAGGCACTAGTCAATTTTTTATTGCATTAGAGATACAAAATCATTGCCTTGGAAAGAGTGATTTTTGCTAGTTTCAAGTTTATCTTTTTGGAGAAGTGTTCCTTGAGCCTTGAGCTCTCTTGACTCATTGAGGAATCCCTCTTCTCGCACTACTTTGATTGTTGTTGTAAAAATTAACCTAAAACCATTAGGGTTGCATAACCCTAGCTACTAAATTCCATCTTATCTCACAAACTAACCCGAAGGATTCTCCCTAACTTCACTCACCTAGACTACTAACTAGGGCGCACTTGTTGGGATAGTTCTTGGCACTTTTCTATGGTTAATTTTGTTGTTACATCCCATTGAATGCTATAGACATAAGGCTGATAATTTACTACAGAAAAACACCTTTATAACAACTTTTATTCATTCTCAAAGTGTTATATTCAAGCCCTAATTGATTGCCAAATTCATTCATAGTATTGTTGGTTGATCTTATGCTTTTACATGCTTATTTAGATGCTTTATTTGCTGATCTAAACTGTTATCTTCTGCTGCAAATTAGGGAAAACAAGATGAAATTTTTGATCCATACTAACATATAGCATTGCAAGGTTTCTTTCTTTGTGTCTCGGGCAGGTACAATCATCCGGAGAAGTACTATATCTTTGAGGAAATTTTTACTTGGTTTACAAGACATATCCTTTCACATCTCACTCCACTTATATTTGACTTCTAGGGGTTTCACTTCCATATCCATTCATCTACATCTCATTCCCCCCAGGGTCACCAGGGTCACCTCCCTAGAGTGACCTAGTCACCCTTTAAGTGTGGAACCTACATCGAGGTGACATTGAGTGTAGGATTTCCTAGTTTCAGCACTTATTTTTGTGGTTGGGTCAGGATTTTCCCAACCTACAACTTGTGCTATAACATTTTGGCGTCGTTGCCGAGGAGGATTTTGAATCCTCTTTTGAACCCTAACAACACTCTAGTAAGCTATCATGAAGCTTTTATCCCTTAGCTTTCCTAGCGACTCCACCCAAGGGATGTTCCCTTTCCATCTTTCTTGATGATCTCTTCTTGAATCTCATTTGGCGACTCCACCTTCCACGAACCCACGTTTCTTTTTTTCTCCCTTTCCCTCTTTTGATGCCCCTTGATCTCATTTGACGTCTCTTTTGAGGTATTTCCCTAAGTAATGGAAATATGTCTCTATGGCATGTCCATGAAGCATACAAAGCCTTGGATCTTGAATCTATTGACAAATACCCAAACAAGTGCTTGATAAACCAATTCAATGTCCTCCCAAAGTTCAATGGTAATCCATTTTCGGTTGTGGCACACATTGTTGAGTTTACCAAATGCATATACTATGCAAATGTACTACATGATGATGTATGTCTATGGTTTTTCCTGTTGTCCTTGGAAAACGAACAAAGGGATTGGATCAAGAATTTTTGCAAGCCAAGAAGTGTATCTTCTTTGGCGATCCTCATTAGAGAGTTCCTTAAACATTGGGGCCCAGAAACTCAAAGTATTAAAGATAAAATTCAGGACCTAGAGGATGCCTTTTCAAGAAAAGGTTTTGACCTTGATCTTATTGAAGGTTTGAGAGAAACGCTTCTTCCAGAGTTTGTTGAAACGAAAATTAAAAAACAAGAAGTTGACAAAACCAATGAGGAAAATTTTGAGCGTCTCAAGCAAAGCAGAGATGAAGATTCAGAATTTTGTGAACAACTGATAGAAATTTTCCCTGATAAGGACTTTCTGGTTAAGTTTTGTCAGCAAAGAAAAGAGGAGCTTGACACCATCATAGAATATTATAAGAAAATGCATACCCAAAATTTAGCCTGGGAAGTGGTCATTGCATATTTTGGAACAAATTCATTATATGATTCTCTGACCGAGAAGTATGGATACCAAGAAAGATTCACAAGTGATGATGAACCACTCTTCATTCTCGAGGAACTCTATAAAATTGTTCTAGATCAAGATAAATATGGTGATTTATTTGAACCTATTGAAGATGATGAATACTTGGTCGAAGAGCATATTCATGAAGAACGTTTTCAGGAAGATTTCAATGATGAAGACCCTGAAGAAATATAACATCCTGATGAAGAGACATTGTTATCCTTTCTCCCCCTTGACGAAGATGAAATCATCCAGGCTTGTTATCCTCATGCATATGAAGATGAAATATTTTCCCTTCTAGTTGAAGATGTTGGACATATTGTCATTGATGTCAACAGTCGATGTGATAATATTTTGTTAATGATGAATTACCACATATGAGATTATCATTGATGTCCACAGTATATCAATTAGCAGAAGATGTCAAACAATATGCAGAGATCGAAAGCGTAAGCTCAGGAGGAGGAGCGATCAGTGTGAAGATCAAAGCTCAGAAGGGAAAGCACAGTACATAAGCAAATGAAGATCAAAGCTCAGAAGGAAGAGCGCATTGCACAGTATATCAGTTAGCAGAAGAAGAGAACAGTATGAAGCAATTCATGATTATTGTTGATCATGATAGGATCAACAATGTTCCTATGATAAAAACTCAGGAGGGTTAGCAAATGTAGAAATCAAAGCTCGAAAGGAAAAGCGTAAGCTCGGGGTGAGAAGCCTCAACATTTGTCCAATCAGAGTGAGAAGCCTTAGCAACCATCCGATCAAGAGGTTGACTGTGTTTATTGTCTAAATATAATGGACGTCAGTCATATGAGTGACCATGGGCTTGAGGACCGTTGGAGGATCGTGACCGTTGGATCTGCAAGCCAAATCAACGGCAGGGATAAATTATGGAGATAGGAAGGAGAATTAAACAAATCACTAGTTCCAATCCCGCAATTTTCCTAGATCGTCGGATCTCATAGACTCGGATATCGACGATTGTGGTTGATCCAACAAGTGATCAGTTTAAGTCATATTAATCAGTGACCGTTGGATGCGCAATCACCAGATCAACGACAGGGATGAATTGTGAAGATTGAAAGGAGAATTAAATATCGTGCTAGTTCCAATCCCACAATTAGTCAGGACTGTCCAATGTTATAGCTTCGAATATCGACGATTGTGGTTGACTCACCTACAACAAACAACTTCCTATTACGGAGTTTGGGTGACGAGTTAAATCACTCGCAAGTTGTGGTTTCGCAATCATCTGTGATTGTAGATCTGCTTCGAGTGTCTTCACGACCGTTGGATCACATTTTAGTGGAAGGACAGGATAAGCTGAAAGGGTTGAGAATTTTATTATCCAAATACCCGTTAGCCGTCAAATCAAACCCGAATTCCTACCAATCGTCAGATCATTTTCGAGTGGAAGGATAGGATAAGTGCGATAAGATCTGAGATCTCATTTATGCGAAATTTTGTCAGCCGTTGGAACATTCTAAGTGGAAGGACAGGATAAGCTAGAAGAGTTGCATCATAGACAGATCAAGCCATCAATCTAGGATCATGATCGACGAACAATATTTAGTTCGAGTATAAAGATGCGAGGAGGTTACACTCCGGAAAGTTTGAGATTTGAAATACCCAAAGATCGAAAATCCAAAATGAATAAGGACCATCCGATTTGGAGGACATACGATGATCATTGGATCAGGGTTGTTGGTCAGCATACCATGTCAGCAAGGACACGCAGCAGACCAAGTCCACAAGGACATGTGGCAAACCATGTCAGCAAACCACACCAATAAGGACACGTGGCAGACCACGTCAACATGGACATGTGGTAGACCACATCAGCAAGGACACGTGGCAGACCATGTCAACATACCATGTCAGAAAAGACATGTGGCATACCATGTTAGCAAACCACATCAGAAAATACACATGGCATAATCAGATGATGACAAGCGTCGAGAGGAAATTGGCTCGTGCCATGTCAACAAGTGACGTAAGCAAGTTACGTCACTCTAGGAGAATTGCTTCGGGAGTTTCACCACCAAGAAATGTCAAAAGTCTCGAAGTCCTGAAGGAAGAAGGTATGAAGTCACTCTCAGCTGTCGATCTAAGATACATTAGGAGTTAGGACAACCGTTAGATCCAGGAGAAGAACATGTGCCACATGAGGAGATCCACGTCAGCAAGGACAAATGGTGCAATAAGATAATGACAAGTGTCAATTTGAATCGACATTTCAGGTATGTGCAGATCACGAATATGAGTGACACGTGGTAGGTACTCGACCCATGACACGTCATCAAGTGACGTGAGTAAGTTACGTCACTCCGAAGTCCTGAATGCCGAAGTCCCGAAGTGGACACGAGACGTCCGATTTGAAGATCACTTTGGGAGCATTCTCATCCGTCGATCTACTACAGTGGAAGGATAGTGTAAGTGGAAGCGTTAACAAACAATAAGTGGTCTCCACCATTTTATGACTTACTCATTAGGTGATCACTCCAGAGGAAAGAAGGGGTTGAGATTTGAAATCTCTGAAGTCCGAAGACCTGAAGGAGATCTTGACTGTCGACCTGATGTCGAGGGTACACTCAATCGTTGATCAAAATACGGTGGAAGGATAGTATAATAGACGAATTCACAGAGTAAATGGTGGCCATCCATCTCATTGCTTTATTAAGTCCTAGCCGTTGGATTAAGCAATGAAGTATAGGTCCAAGGATCGAATCTGACCATTGATCTAGTTCCGCGAAGTAAACATGAACCGTCTAATCTATTCGACGAAATCCACTCCGGGAGATTTGACATGTTGCAAGTCTTGAAGTTCCAAAGGGAAAAGACCCAAAGTCCCGACAATCGTCCATCTTATTAGGAGACTGAATCGTGACCGTTGAATTGATAAGCACTCAAGAGCTCGTTTCGCCTAACGTCTGGTCAACACCATTGGTCATATGGTAAATAGATTTAAAAGGCAGAATGTAATGCGTCGCTTAAATTGATAAAGCCTATGGTTCTACGCCTATGATCATATGAACATGGTTTGAAGGAAGCGTTGATGTCTATTATCACAGAGACGAAGGAAATCTATGCATGCCTGTGATCGATTTATGAAAGTAAAAGGGGATACTAGGTTTAACGTTGAAGACCCGAAATGATGATCTCTGGTGGTCCCAAAAGTCGTTGCAAATAAACAAGTTAGTTATAACTTGTTTCACAAGTTGGCTCAATAACTCAAACAAGTTTTGAGCATAAACAAGTATAAATACAACCATGATTGGTTCACTTGGAAGGTGTTCTTGTGGAGGAAGAGTGGCTTGTGAAGTGAATGAGGCGGATTTGGACCTGAGGTCCATGCAAATATCAGAGAGATGTAGAAGTGAAGAAGGCATGAATATATCAGAGGAAAGATAAAGCGAAGAAGGCATGAATTTCATAGAGAAGATGAAATGTGGTGATGAGTGTTTATGGTATACCTCTGATCATGAGATGGAGTTGATTCAATAATGGATCACTGCTACTAGAGTTGAATGAACTCTAGTTGGATAGACTACGTTCTATCAGCAAGCTGGGTCTTTCTTGAGAGTTGGTGCTCTCCGAGGAGTTGGTGCTCCTTACTTTAGTTGGTGCTGATACGAAATAGTTGTTGCTGGGAAAATTCATATTACCACATTCACATATATTCATATAAATTATATACAAACATCTGGTATCTCTTGTGTCCATTTTGATTCTGATTTGATTGTTATTAATATGTTCAATTATGTTTTAACTGGTAACTTGTAAGAAGAAAAGTTAGAAAATTCCACACACTAATTCACCCCCCCCTCTTAGTGTGAGCGGTGTGTTCAACAACTGGTATCAAAGCGGGTTCCTTCAGTGTAGCTTAAACACTGGAAGGTAGATTTTGAAGAAATGGGTGACAAATGGCTCTCTCTGCAATTGAAGCTCCCTTATTTGATGGAACAGATTATTCCTCATGGAGAGGAAATATGAAATAGTATTTGAAGTCAAAAGGATCTGAAGTTTGGAATTTAGTAGTAAGCAAGCCCTAGGATTTAACTACATCAAAGAATCTATCCAAGATTACAATCCAAAGAAGAGAAAAGAAGAACAATGAAGTGGCATTGAGTATTCTTCTCAATGGATTATTAGATACAATCAAGGAAAGCATAGGACTATGCACATCCGCTAAGGACTTATGGCTGAAGTTAGAAAAGATGTATCAAATCAAAAGTGAAGACAGAAGAAATTCCTATCAAGGATGAAGATGAAGACTCTGCCATCAATAAAGGTAAGGAATCTCCACAATATTTTGATTGCAATAATGTTGATATTGAATCCTCCCCTGCAAGTAAAGAAGAAGACTCAAATACAATAACAGAATGTTCTGTTAGCATTTATCCCATGGAAGAAGTAGAAGAAGAACTATCAAAAGACAAACAAAAGGTTGATTGGAGTCTCTGTGAATACCTCTATGAACATAATGATTCAGACTATAGCTATCTTCATGACTACACTAAATAATTTCTTAAAAAGAGTCAAAAGCATATCTTGGAAATAAAGGAAATGCTCAAGGACGATGAAAAGATAATATTGAGCGGGATAATCAGTTCGAAGAGAAAGAAGAGGAGATCGAGAAGCTGAAGAAAGAAATTAGTCAAGTAAAACAAAAGGAGAAGGAAGATGATGAGCTTAGCAATCAAAAGCATATCTTGGAAATAAAAGAAAAGCTCAAAGACAATGAAGAAATCATATCTGAGCAAAATATTCAGTTAGAAAACAAAGAAGAAGAGATCAAAAGATTGAAAACAGAAGTTACTAATCTAACAAAAGAAAAGGAAGAGGAGATCAAAAGATTGAAAAATGAAATCATCTAAGCAAAAGAAGAAAAGAAGGAAGATGATGAACCAAGAAAAAACCTTGCAGAACTAAAAGAGCTAAGGGAAGGCTATGTCAATCTTAAAATCCAACTTGAAGAAGCCAAAAGGAGGGAGGAGGTAGTGAGGAACCAAATCAACAAAAAGGAAGAAACACCTCATAAGATGGAAGAAGAAGTTGTGAATCTTAGAAAGAAGGTTGAGAATTCAAACACCCAAGTCAAATTCTTAAACAACTCCATGACCCTGGATGAGATCTTGGATACTCAGAGATCACCAAATGACAAATCCGGTCTTGGATACAACAAGGAAGAAATCAGTTCTCCTAAGAAACCTGATGCGGGTCCTTTGTTTGTAAAGGGTGAAAACAGGTCTGACACAACTCCTTCATTTGTAAAGAATGAAGACATGTCTGACACAGCTCCTTCATGTGTAAAGGATGAAGACAGTTCTGACACAGGTCCTTCATTTGTAAAGGATGAAGACAGGTCTGACACAACTCCTTCATTTGCAAAAAGTGAAAGCAGGTATGACTCAGGTTCTTCATGTTCAAAAAATAAAAGCAACACTACAAAATTTAGAAGATCAAATCAAGGAAGACATCCAGAAGCTACTCATATACCTCAAAGCAAATTTAGAAGAGAGACACCCTCATGGATGAATTAAAGAAGGTATGAGAATGTTTTTAATGGTTATTGTTTTTCTTGTAATGAATATGGTCATAAAGCCTTCGATTGTAGGCATCATGGAAGAAAAAAAGTTGGTAGGTTCAACAACATTATAAGATGTTGGAACTGCAATCATGTTGGACATATTGCTACGCATTGTTACACTATGAGATTCTATAGTTGTGGTGGATATGGCCACAAATCCCTTCACTGTTGGAACTCAAGAAAACAATCAATGAGAAATGCTTCATACAATATGAAAAAAAGAGTAAATGAAACATGAAAGAAAAATGAAGTTGCAGTAATAGAAGATTAGAGAACAAAGTTCAAGAAACCAGGACACTCACAGATTTGGATAACAAAGATTGAACAAGTGAACACGAGTGAAGTTAATTGCTGCAAAGAGAATTGCAGTCATGTGACAAACATAGTATAAATTTTCTCAGACAACTTTAGAGCAATGTACAGTAAAGAAGCATCTTGGATGAAGATGGATACATCTGGTTAGAGATCGATGAGAATCAATGGGCAAATCCAAGGGTTGTTTGAAAAATATGAGCTACAATTGTGCAGTGCTCCAGTAGGACATCGACATCTGCAAAAACAACATTCTGATGTACATGACATCCTGTAGATATAACAAGAGGAGAGACCCTGTCAGAAAAAGATACCCTTTTAGAAACAAAGGGGGAGAATAGTCAGTAAAAAACTCAGGGGAAGTATTTTGGTTAGTAAATAAGAAAGTAATTAGATTAAGTTTTCAAACGACTTGATCACTACAAAAATTGGTATCAAGAAGACTACTCATTTGAAACACAAAAATCCCAATCAACTGAGATAAGAAGTTAGTAAATTAACAGGGGAAGAAACCTTGTCAGGAAGAGCTACCTTTTCAGAAACAAAAGGGGAGAGTAGTCAGAAGCAGAGAGAGAGCATAGTGATAGGGGGATTCATTAAGTTATGACAAGAAAAGAATGATTATCGGAAGAGTTACCCAAGTTCAGATTGTGGTCAGTAACATACAGAGCTTTACCACAGGAGGAGAAACCCTTTTCCATTGATGTCAAAGGGGGAGAGAAAAGAAAATTCATAAGAGGAAAGCATCATCACAGGGGGATTTTTTGTATATGAAGTTAGTGTAGGCTGTTTGTTCAACAGAAGACATCCATGCCACTGCTCCTCCTGTGCACAAAGATGAAAATATGGTCATTTTCATTCATATTGATGGTCTTATGAAAGTACCCTTCAATATGGTTGATGAGCCTATAGACACTTTCATACAGACTAGCAGATGCAGATGGGATCTTAGTTGTGTTAAATTTGATAGAGACCCCATTTATGACATTAAGGGTAGCCCTCAGGCAGAGGGGGTTTCATCATCAGAGGAGTGGTCCTCGCACGTATATGATTCATATGTTTGGTTTCCTATTGATGATATGGTTACAAACTTGTTCCACCCCTTCGAGGATGACTTGTCACAACATACTCAGAGTGATCTTCAGTCATCCTTTGGTACATACCCTTTTGAGGATGCAGATTTGTTTTAAGAGGACTTCCCACCATTGTGCTCAGATTTTGAGGAATATCAGGATGTAGCCACCTCAAAGAAATCATAGGTTCATTTTTCAAAGCGGAAGTATTTTCATCTTGGATATTTTTATGAAGATTTTCATGGGAAGAGGCAGTGTTTTTCTACACCTGAGAGTGTTTCTTACCTCTTACCCTCTTCTTCAAGAGAAAATGCAATATCCTTCTGATCTCTCATTTCCTCTTAGTCCTCGACAAGCAGTGAGTCTTTGTGTGTAGATGAAGATGAGCCCTTTTCTATATATAGTATCCCCCTTCAGAGATGGATTGGTCAGTCTTGTGGCTACACTTTCAGGCGGGATGATCGGGTCGATGGTTTCTCTTTCTAGTAGGATTTACTCCCTCCCACCCGTCTTCATGAGTTTTATTTCATTGATTATATGTGTGTTTATACTCATGATTATTATGTGCTTGAACTATCTTTGTTGTATTATATGATTAAGCACATGAGAAGATACTTTGATGAGATGATCAAATGGTTGCATTGGTTGTATGACTTCACCTAACTTCATCCAGCACATGATCTTCAGGGCCTAAGGCCTCGTGTAAGTAGGTAAGTCATTTTCCCCCCTACATTTTCATCTTGATTGCTCATACTAGTTTAGATGCATTTCATTTTCATTTTTCTCTACTTGCATATTGATTTCATGGTTAGTTTAGAAGTTTTTGAAAAAATGTCAATTCTTTTTCTTTTCTAGTTTAGTTTTCATTTTGAATTTATATATATATGGATGAAGGGTGATAGCACCACCCTATATGCTCTAAACCCTTTGTCTGAGTTTTGGCAGGAACAGGTCTACCAGGAGATGATGTGGTTCTCATGCACTCTACGATGAACACATGTCCCCAAGTAGGAGCCAGATGTTATCACCATTTTGTGGATAACTAAGGAGATTATGTCTCGAGGCCCTCAAGTTACATAAATGGAGTACCGAGAGACTACATGACCAGAAGTACCCTTTTGCACAGTTGGAGACCCCTCATAGATTTCCATATGGCATCCACCACATCAGTTCGCTTTCGGATGACAGTGGGCCTTGCTCCATGAGGTACAAGTCGGTATTATGGTAAGCATCATTTCAATATTTAATCCATTTGAGTATGTTGTATCTTATATTGCTCTAGATTTCATGATATATGCTTGGACATTATGCCTTTTTCCCTATTTCACCTTAGTGGTTGACATTGTGCCCTAGTAAGTGGTATTCCTTGGTGATGGGTTTGCTGCTAGGAACTCCATTGAAGAGCCATTATACCATTCCCAACCATACTTACCACTTTCCATCTTATTTCCCCCCATTTCCTTATCTCTTGGGATTTTACCGTGTATTGACCCAAGAAGGGGTTGTCCCTCATTCTATGGGAAGAAGGGGTTGAAGGCCCAGAGGGATTGATGTGGGTAAAATATAAAATCCTTGTATGAACCTTCTAGATTCTTCACCCATGGATCACCCAGGAAAGCAGTGAAATGTTTATCTTTGAGTAAAGGGAGACCCACAATATAATAAAGAATGCTTGAAAAGTTAGTTGAAGGATAAGAGATCTCATCACGAGCCAACCTATCACGTCCATGAATATCTAGTGGTATGACATTACCATCATTTGGTCACCAAACCAGAGTAATGGCTCTCAGTTGCATGGCTGATAGAAAGGGGGTCTCATCACGAGCCAACCTTCTCATTTCCACTAGGTGTCTGTGGGTGACATTGCCATTATTTGGACACCACGCCAGGGCAGTGACCTTCTACCTTTCCTTAAAATTATGAAAGAATAAAAGAATGGAAAATAACGGGCTTGGAAAAAGACTTAATAAACGAGAATGAAAAGAAAGAGATGGGGTATATGCAAACTTGAACTTCGTGGAAGTGTGGTGAAATGCGTGGAATTGTGGTGAAAAGCGAAGAGTGTGTTAGACGAGTTTTTTTTTACCGGGGTTAAGCTTATCTTTGTATGCCTTTCACTTATGAAGAATCGCTAAAGAATCCATCAGTGAAGTCAGTTACTCGGAGGTCAAAGAATCTCAAACATCGTTGCTCACCTGCGTGGAGTGCCAAAGAGGTATCGTTGTCACTGATGCTGGAGCTCTTTGGAGATGATTCTTAGCAGCAATCTCGTGCGGTGAGTGTGGATCTACTGCTAGCATCATCACTGTGATGCACGACTGTCATCGAGAGATCATCATTTCTGATCTTGATGCCTGTGGGATTGTGAGAGCCGTGAGGAGCAGGTGTTGGGCGAGAAAGGTTAATCCATGTGCATGTTATGAAGGCACTCTTGCATCACAAGGAAGACAACAACCTGCAATTTTGATGAAGAAGTGACCTGAATTACATTTTGAACAAATTGATGTAGATGTCTCCATTGTCAAGCGGAACAGTTGAAAGCTCATGCTTCTTGGAGTGTTATCACGATTTCATTTGTTCATTGAAGTTATTGAATCCTCGACCTGGATCACCAACCCTACCGTAGATATCATTGAGGCTAGAGATGAATTGCACCAGATGCTAAATGAGGTTAAGCACCCTTCTTTCTCTCGTGTGTTCATAGCGTTGCATCAATTCACAAATAATTTGCACAGTCGAGGCTTCATGTTGACTTAGTGTTGGTTTGAAAGCACTCCGATATTATGGTGTAATATTTTGTCATTCTAACTATAGCGTGATACCATTCTAGAGTGACGGTTTTACTAAACTATGATATTTTAACTTATTTTGGGTTTGAAAATTTGCATGGAGGTGTTATAGAGAAGTGAGGTGTAAGTGTCCATTCCGTCGGACTCACACAACCTCCAATCTAAGAAAGAAAATGAAGAAGATAAAAGGATAATGCACCATGGGTAAGCAAAGGAAAATTAGACAGCTCCGGAGAGAGATAAAATAGATGAGGAGAAAGAATCGATAGGAAGCGTCATTGTATTTTGCAGATCACTATGATGTGTTTCTAGTTGTAGATGAAGAACCCATGCTTGAAGATCAGAATGCAGTGTTGGACCGGATCAATGAAGACCGTGAATAAATCAATGAAGAATTTGATGAAGTATATAAAATATTGATGCCAAATTTTCCATTCTTCTCAAATATAAATTATGAACCTTGGGAAACTAAAAGAAAAAAATTATTATGGTTAGTGGATGATATCCCACTCACCGCACCATATTGTTGCTGAGAATAATCTCCAAAGACCTCCAGCAGTAGCGATAGCGATACATCTTTGGCACTCCACGCGGGTGAGCAATGATGTTTGAGATTCTTTGACCTCCAAGCAACTGACTTCACTAATGGATTCTTCAGGGATTCTTCACAAGTGAAAGGTGTACAAAGATAAACTTAACCCCGGTAAAAACAACTCGTCTAACACACTCTTTGCTTGTTGGGAACAGGCCCATTTTAGGGAAAATGCACGACGTGGAGGCGAGACAGTTGGCAGAAAAGCATGTGAGGCGCACATGCAAGAAGAAGGGAAAGAAAGACAATTGGTAGAAAAGCAGCGGAAGAAAGCGCACATGTAGAGGAGAAAAGCTCGCAAGGCCAGCATGCAAGAAGACCTAAGTAGATTAGGGTTTTGGTAAGATAATGTAACGGCCAATCAACCAAGAATAGATATAAATAGACACCTAGAAGGTCTAGGGAGGGGTTTTTTCAGGTCTTAGATGATTGTTATGAGTTACTCACATGAGATAGAGTAACAAGTCTGTGACACAAATATGATCTGATACCTTTTTGTAAGTTGTTGAGCTATGGGAGGGAAAAGGGACTCGACCTTGAGGGTTATATCGCAGGCTGAGGAGCCTGGTGTGATCCAGTCAGCCTTGTAAAAGTTGTAGAGTCTGGTTGATGAATGTATGAACAAATTTATAGTGCCTACGACACCATGCATGATAGACCTATAATAAAAGATCCTTAGAGCCAAATATTTGTGGATGTATCCTAGGAGGGGGTGAACCACGGTAGCTCATGTGTTGTGTGGAATGATTATTGGTTGTATCTTTGTTGTTAATGGTTAAGTCTTATAGAAATGCTTGATGAAGTAGTTAGATCTCTTTATTTGCATGCATGCATAAGGAACAATAGGATCAATAAGATTGGTGAATGACAGAATGTTTCTTAATAAAATAAATAGAATCCACAGTGCGCACTAACATATCCCCACTCAATCATGGACTACAAGCACTTGAGTACTGCAATCACCCATTAGGACTATCTCGGGTGATACTGTGCAGTGCACTATGTGTACTGTGTTGCCTTCTGGTTTATCGGGAGGGCCGATAGTTTTAGAGGCTTTGTTGGAACCCTAGTAGACATGAACCTGGGCCAAACATGTTAAAGCATATCTTAGATAAAAGCAACCAACAAATGGTTTCGTTGTCATTGGTTGAAACAATAGAGGATTGAGTAGACGGGATCTATTGAAAATTTGTGAGATCTGCAGAAGGCGGGTCAAGCGAATACTGAAGCAGACGAGGAGAAGGAGAAAAGAATGAGTCGCTAGAAGGGAATGTTGAGACCGTGGAATCCCACAAAGGCAGAGATCGAAAGATGGTTGAAGACAAAAGAGTTGGAGTTTGCATAGAAAGACAACAGAAACCCTAGTGTAACACCCCACAAATATCTTGAGAAATGTGTGTTTACTAATTTGCCTGAAGTCTTTTTCTATGATTTTCCACACTTATTGCAAGATTGGATATTAAAGTTGAAAGATAACCATGCAATGAACCAGATCCAACAGTTAGAGTGGACCTCGGTACAAATTGAGCAGTTATAGCAGGTGAACAACAAATTCACCCACACAGTAGATTTTTGGCTCAGCGGTATTGTAGTAGGCTTTATAACAGAATTTGCAGTAGATACCGTGAAGTCGTATAGTGCAGCAAAGCAAGATTTCCTACGTGGACCCTGAGGAAGGTATATTAGATCACTGCATACTTCGATTAAGATCTTGTTGTATAAAAAGTGTGTGATGACAATGGAATCAGACAACTAAACTTCCTTGTGTGCATGGGGGAAGGGGGGAAGCACTGATAGAAAAAGAATAAATGGAAGGAGAAGTGGATAAAGGAAAGAAGGAGGAAGCCTTGGACCCAATCATGATGAACAATGACCAGATCAAGTAGATCATGGTGCTAACTAGAAAGACGTGCAATGGAGTACCCTACCAATACAAGGTGAACACCAAGAAGAGAGTCGTACTTGCAAGGGAAGGCTTGGAAAGTGATGAAGAAGAGGTAGAGGATCTTCGGGTTGTGGAGCATATTGAGGAAATCATGCACGCAACATATGAGAGGAAGACAAGAGATCCAAGAGAGGGAAAATAAGGCAGTAATCCTATCCATGATAATGTCAGTGTGGAACCCATTAACCCATGTGTGACTAATACACCAACAGGAACACCACCATTTAGAAAACCGAGTTTCAGGAGAAGGAGGACAACAGGAAGTACATCCACACAAGTGTAAGTTTTAAACCTGTGAAGTAAAACAATGTATATAGATTCTTAAGAAAAACAAAATTTAATCAATGGCTCATACACAGAGTACACAAAGATTTTATACCGGAAACCCTCAACCGGGAAAACCTTTCTTATATTCATTATCATGAATTTCACCATTCACCATACAATATATAAAAAAAAATTAGGTATTTCATAGATACCAAAACCCTAATCCCTTAATCCGGGATTAATTTAGTAAACCGCTAAAAATAGCAAAAACCACCCAAAAAAAAACTACTAGAGGGATCGTCAGACGCAGTTGTCGAATCTGACGTGCCCACACACACACATGCAAAGAATATAACACATACCCAACATTCTCCCACTTGTTGTTTTCTTTGCATCCAGGGGTCCAGGGGATTATATAGTCAACAATCCAGGGCAACAATTCCCATTGTTACTCTACACC
>ML783232.1:296221-306724 GCA_009831015.1 Picea engelmannii | reverse complement strand
GCTAGACAATGGTTCAAGATGATATTGATGATATTGTCCTCCAGATGCCACTGATGATGCAGACCTCTCTCGCCTGATGCTGATGAAGAATACCCTTCTTGTTAAGGGGGAGTGTTGAAATAATGTAACTGCGAAGAGCATTCGTATTATTATTTTATTATTGGATTAAATACCCATTGTGGATTAATCATGTCATTATTATTATTGGATTAATCCCCATTGAGGATTAATCATGTCGGTAATTGTATAAGGACCAAATCCCCTTTTGCAGATTGGTCATCGGATAATTACAAAGTGTAGAATAAGAAGTCGGCCCTAGCAGTTATAATGGAAGACCCAGAATTAATTAAAGGTGGGTTTACCCACCCAGAGTGAGAGGTTGTCCCTGCCAGATTGTGACCTTTCACACGTGCCAGGTTGATATAAATAAGAGGCTAGCACCTCACTTCTAAGACACACTCACTTGCTCATTCTCTTATGAGGCAAGCTGCAATTAGAAGTTGGAGAGAGGAGAAGAAGAGTGGTGCATCTCTTGGGGAGGACTTTCTGTATTGGTTTGAGTTATCTCTTGAACATTGTATAAGCCATTTATGATAAGGAAGTTTTTGTTGGGTTTTCTTCCCCTAGAGGGTTTCCCAGGATAAATGTTATGTCTCTTGTGAATGTGTATTTCTCAATGATCTTGTTCTTATTATGCTCTTATCTAATGAAATGCAAAGAACTATAATAATGGCATAAACATTAACACAAATCAGTGCGACGAAAGGAAAAAAGAGTCATCATGAACAATTCATTGAGTCAACGCAAAAAAACAAGAAATATCGCATCAGAAGCAAAGGGGATAGAAGCCAAGGCCTCTGCGTGCCCAAAAATCCCAGCGCACTGGAAAAAGGACCAATGGTCGGACAACACGGTGATTCAGGAAATAACGGCTGTGGAAGTCAGGCGCCAACTGGCAGTGATGGTTGAAATTGCGACAACCCGTACACAGAAGTAAAGACCATAGCGTGAAGGAAAGGGTAACGGTTCGAAAACAAGACGCAAAGGACGACATTTAACATGTACAACAGTACCACGCGCAAGACACGCCGCCAAAAGTGAAACAAGGGACAACTGTCAGTGCATAACAGTTGTCACTCAGTTGTCCCGGTATAAAGGCAAAAAAAGGGGGGAAATGCCAGTCATTGTATCAATCACTAAGGAGAGAACGAAGAGTCGATTAGAAGAGAGCTAGAGCGTGAATTCGACCAAGCATTCACCGAATTCATACATTTCGATCCTAGACCTCGTCGAAACGTCACCACCACGAGTTGGAGAGCTAGGCAGGACCGGCAGGAACACAAGCAGTATTGCTCGCACGACAGACACAAGGGAGAAAACGACACCTGTAGTGGTGGATGTGGATGAACTCCACACACCAGAGTATGAAACAAACTTGGTGACAGTAGAACAGGAGAAGAACCCAGTACAGGAGGTCAGGCCGACGGAGGAGGACCCCGAGAGAAGTGAGTATGATAACTTGAGGGGGCAAGGGAAACGACAGACCGAGTAGGCCACGGGTTCAGTGCCACAGAGCCACGAACTAGAGGTAGCACAGGTCACGGTACACAAGGGTGTAATAGAGGTGGGGGCCTCATCCTCACCAGCCAAATGGAAGGGCCAGGATGAGAGCAGCGCGCACGGAGGGTCACAGCCATAGGAAGAAGGGACCCTGATTTTGCCAAAAATCCCAAGCGGAGTGCGAGTGGATGACGACATGGTCAGCAGAGTCACTTCCATCAAATACTCCGACCACGACATGACCGATGTCACTAAGTTCCCAGACTTGGCATCGCAGGTCTACCTAGAAAGCAAGGGGGCAGGTGCATCACGCATGCCACTAATAGAGTCAGTGCATTGGATCATGGGGTTGTACAATAAGGGCATCATGAATTTCTTGGATGCCCCACACTTTGGGAGGGGAAAGCCTGTCAATGCCTCAAGCAATTTCTTGCATGCATCCATGGCGGAATTTTATGGATGGATAGGTCGGTGCTTATCACTGTGGACCTCATCGCAGGAATTACAGGGTTACCCATAGATGGAGAAAAGTTGGAGAAGTAATTAGAGGAAAAACACAAGCCAAGGCCATCTCAGATGAGATCAAGGCTAAGTATGGCGCAGAACGAGCCAACAGGGGAATTAGGATCAGTGACATTAATGATCATGTGACAAGGTTTTCTACGAGGATACTCAGGTGCAAACTAATGCGCAAGTGCCGAAAAGATGAAGTATCGGCTGGTGTGGTCGTCGTCGCCGCGCAGTGTGCAAAGGGGAGCTTGATGAGTTGGCCCCCATACCTCCTTAATTCATTCTTGGAGGATTGCAAAGATATACAGGACTGGGGCTCTAAGTTCCACTACTCGTGGTTACTAATCCTCATTGGCCTCGTGGGTTGGAAAGAACCGGTCTACAGTACATATCTAGAGAGACCAGGAAAGTGTGGCACAATGCGCTACACATCATTACACACCAGCATAACCCGAAGAGAAAGAAGATGAATATGGACACATTTGCGCAGTATTTCACAGAGATGCAAAAGTTTATTGCAGATACATGGCGTATTACACCAGAGATTGTCCAGGAGTTTGGACAAGTTGCCAACTTCAAGGCTATGCGCCACAGTTTGTGGATGCAAGACAAGCACGACAAAGCCAAGAAATGGATACAACTTAACTATTGCGTCACGTAGGAGGAAATCCAAAGAGAGGTCCAGGAATGGCTTGAAGAATGGAAGGTACCCCAAATTCCAACCATAGTACAAAGAACACGACCTCAGATGTAGGATAGACCAACCCCAATGCACCAAACAGGCACCAACAGGACAGGAACCAAGAAGAGAAATTCCCAAGGCCAGGAGGGGGGAAGCACCCCAGCCAAGAAGAAGTCATGCACACAGAATAGACCACCAAGGGGGCCTACACAGGTTCCACCGTGCACATAACAACCACCCATACACTCAGCGGGAGAAGTACGGGCAGAAGAGATAGACACAAGGACCCAGGAAATCCCTGGGGCGGAAGAAACAGGCGCAGGGACACATGAAATCCCTGAGGAGGAAGAGCAAGGGACAGGAACCTAGAAGATTTATGAGGCCAGAGAAACATGGAAAACTACTGCGGGGGATACCCAGAGACCTCCTAGTCCTGATCCATCGGCTACCCAGGAGAAGTGGCCAGGGGAGCACACCAGTGGAAGCCTAAATAAGACAAAGGCCCACAAGCCACAGAGCCATATTTCACTAACCTTGGACGACATGGAATTAGTGGCGAAAGCAGTCGAGGATCGACTAGCCGAAGTATGGGAGAATGGGGAGAAGCACAGGGCTTCAATGGATGATCAAGTGCAAGAGGTAAAAATTGCGCTGGAGCAGTTAAGGATCGGAGCAGCACAGGCACCAAAAGAAACATCGACGCAGGCGAAGGAAGGAGTGTCAGTGCCTGAGACAGTATAGTTTGCAGCACAACATAGCGCCAATTTCATCATCGCGCCGGAGATGATGTTCATTGACGAAGAAACAATGAAGAAACCTCTGAAAGACATCGAGACACTAGATGTGGCATTGGCCAAGATTCCCACAAAAGCGTTGTACAAACTTCAGGTGAGCATCGCGCAGGAGATTCAGTCCAGAGCGAGAGCGGACACCACAGACTTACAGACAGCCCAGATAGAGGTTATCTCGTTGAAGGAAGCCCTCAACCTTGAGGCAAAGTAGAAAGAGAAAGCGAAGCAGAAAGTGGAGGAGATGGAGCAACAAATCCACATGTTGTTTCAAACAATTCCCGAAAGCACAAGCGATGAGGTAGGGTCATCGGGGGAGAAGTTGTGCAAGATAGAGCACATTATCTAGTAGTACAAGGAGAGAATCAAAGAGCTGGAGGAACGTGTCACACCCACGACTCCTCCAGAAGTCAGAGCGTAGCAGGAACAGGAAGCGATAGCAGCCGTGGAGGGCATCGACTAAAGTATTCAGACAATCACGACATTGTTAGAGAAACGCGCGTAGCTCTGGACTCACTTACTAGAGGATGGGAGCCTCCAAGAGCTACAGGGGAAGGAAGCCAAAATCCACGCAGCAATGGCGGAAGTGAAGCAACGACAGAAAACAGTGTCACTGTCAGATAATATCAAGACCTCCACGGAATTAAAGGCTCTACAGTTGGAAGAGAAAGCACTGCAAGCACAGAAGACAGCGAGATAGGCTCCCAGCAAGAAAAGGCGGAGCAGCTGGTCATGGAGAGTGACGCAGCTAAGAAGAACATTGAGCAGATCGGGGCCGAAGGCGGAGAGCCTTTACAGTCTCCCATCACGGAGCAGGTGGTCACCAGTATGGCCAACAAGTGCAGTCAAGCTCAACAGTAGTGTCAGCGCATAACAAAGATGTACGACACACTACAGCAGGCAGTGTCTGACACAGAAGGCAAGCAGTGACAGTGGAATAAGTCAAGCAGTGACTCGGGATGAGTCCTCAAATAAAAGCAACCAACATTGTTTTTCACCACAATTCCACGCATTTCACCACACTTCTACAAAGGTCAAGTTTGCATGTACCCCGTCTCTTTCTTTTAAAAAAAAAAGAGGAAGTCGAACCAATAGATTATGGTTTGGACTTCGGGCTCACCACACTTCAGAATAACCGTAGATTTAAATCACAACTTTAAATTACAACCAACACACTCCTTTCACACAATTTTTTCTTCGAACTCATTCCATAACCTAATAAATTAGCACCAAAATAATCAGAGGCACATACTGGTTATAAATTTCGTTGACTCTTCAAAATTAATGCAGATATTTTTTTGCAACAACTCTCCTCCAGCAAGAAGTATCTGTCGTGGACGAACGAGGCCACCGGATTCAATGATCGTTGATCGTTGGAAGCGGGAGAACCAAGATGATATCCCATCGCTGTTGGAATCCGATCTGGTGTGGGCAAGGAGCAACGATCTAATTCGGCAAGGAGAGCAGTGATACCTCTCACTCAAGCTCCCTCAACAGCGGCTCCAATGGACGGCTCCAGATTTCACTGATGAGCAATCTCTAGTCTCTCTCGATGGCAATCTCCTTCACCCACAGGTCGCGTCTCCTCCACTGATCCGCGAATTGAACTCTGCTCTCATACACAGAGACAATGCGGCTGGAAATACTCCACCACAGCGGCACTCTTTCTTCAGCAGCAACAGCAGCACTATCTATCCACATGCTTGTCTACACTGCTATGATACCAACTTAATAAACGAGAATAAAAACTGACTCACAACACCTAGGCCGGGGAAGCAAAGCCAAGCTTCGTTCAAACTAATCAATGAGAATTACAAATATATATGTGATGACATACGATTGGAAACGAACTCAACTAATCTCCATTACTTTTCTAAGTAAAAGTGCATTGCGGACAAAGGTACCACACACCCTCTACAAAGGCACCCATGAATGAGACACTACGATCTCTTGTATGTCATGAGCCCTATTCCCGTTGAGTCTTGACCCCAACTACTTCACCCACTTTACATGGCTTAGAGAGGGATTTCTTGGAAACTCTCCTTGACCTAGGGCAAGATCTACCCAATAGGACACCTCATCAACCCTCCCATATTCAAGCTTGACAAGACGTATAATGTCTTTGAGTACTTAACTGTTTGATATAGTGATCTTTGATGCACATTCTTAGGTGGCTGATTCACTTATCATGATGTTATGACTTGAGATCCTTGGAGGGCGTGCTTATTTTTCTTTGCAAGACCTAGTTGGTGGACAGTTTTGGAAGAACAAGCCTAGCTTGGGCTTCCATGGGGTTGTAAGCCCACAGGTTGGATGCCAAGGGTCCACATGTTGGATCACAGGGACAAAATATTGGAGAGCTAGAAGACGATGTGGAAGACTTAGCCCAAACCTCACATGCCAAACGATTTTCCCAGGAGAGGGAAAACTTCTTATTTTTTAGCTTGACGTCATATTTGGGGGCTAGGGTTTGGTGGTGGTGTTACCACTCATTGACGCATGGACGTTTTGAGGAGGATGAGGTCTTGACCACGAGGAGGTTGCATATATGCTTTACATGTGTCCTTTCGAGGCCTATCATGGATTCTCCAACACCAACAACTTGTCCCAAGTGAAAAAATGTCCCCTAAAGGGGTGGCGTCCATGTAAAATTAGGGTTTTATTTGTGCAAAAGTGAAATTTTAAATGAATTGAATAATATTAATTTGTTAAAGGGGACAATATTAGGGTTGTTGACCCATAGTCTTGTGGTTTACCATAAATATGTGGACAAGTCACCTCGGTGACATTTTGTATAAATAAGATATCATAAGATCTCATTATAACATAACTCTCCCTCTTGTGAGAAGACTTGATCTGAAATTTTCGCTACACTTGGAATATTTGTCTCTTGTGCACTTGTTTAAGGCTATCTTTGGTGAATGGTTGATGGAGGAGTGAGGTGCTAGCCTTGGATGAATGTTTTTCTAGCTTTTATGGTGGATTATCTTAGCATCTTCTTGATTTGGTATGGTTTTTACTCTTAAGCTATCATTTGTTTCAAGTCAAGGATTGTTGTTTTAGGAGCTTCAGCTAAGTGGTAATTAAGAGAATTTAAACCCCACTCTAGTATTCATCATTTATTACTTGAAGTTTATTGATGTTGCAAGGGTTTGTTTGAGGAAGTAAGATGATTTACACCCCTCATTTTCAAACCCTAACTAGAGATACTTGACTTGGGGAGTAAGAGGGCTTACACCCCCAAGGAAGTAGCATCTCTAGTTCATTTACTTGACCCCATTAACCCAATATTTAAAGGCACTAGTCATTTTTTTGTTGCAATGGAGATACAAAATCGTTTCCTTGGGAAGAGTGATTTTTGCTAGCTTCAAATTTATCTTTTTGGAGAAGTGTTCCTTGAGCCTTAAGATCTCTTGCCTCATTGAGGCGTCCCTCTTCTCCCACTACTTTGATTGATGTTGTAAACATTAACCCACAACCATTAGGGCTGCATAACCCTAGCTGCTACACTCCCTCTTATCTCACAAACTAACCCTAAGAAATCTCCCTAACTTCACTCACCTAGTCTACTAACTAGGACGCACTTTTTGGGCTAGTTCTTGGCACTTTTATATGGTTAATTTTTCTGTTGCATGCCTTTGAATGCTACACCCATAAGGATGATAATTTACTATAGAAAATCACCCTTATAACAACTTGCTTTATCCATTCTCAAAGTGATATATTCAATCCCTAATTGATTTCCAAATTCATTGATAGTATTATTGGTTGATCTTATACTTTTACATGTTGATTTAGATGCTTTATTTATTGATATAAATTGTTATTTGCTGCTTCAAATTAGGGACAACAAGATTAACTTTCTTATCCATACTAACATATAGCGTTGCAAGGTGTCTTTCTTTGTGTCTCAGGCAAGTACAATCATCTGGAGAAGTACTATATCTTTGAGGCAACTTTTACTTGGTTTACAACACATCTCCTTTCACATCGCACTCCACTTAAATTTGACTTCTAGAGGTTTCACTTCCATATCCACTCATCTACATCTCATTTCCAATAGGGTCACCGAGATCGCCTCCCTAGAGTGACCTAGTCACCCTTGAAGTGTGGGACCTGCATCGAGGTGACATTGGGTGTAGGATTTCCTAGCTTTAGCACTTTCTTTTGTGGTTGGATCAGGCTTTGCCCAACCTACAACTTGTGCTATAACAGGGAGTATACGAAGTGGACACATCATGGGAGACTAGGTCCTTGATGATGCATTACGGGCGAGTATGTCCTAGTGCCACACTACGGGCGAGTAGGTCCTAGTGTATTATAGTGGTGATGAGGCCCTAGAAAAGGTCCACATTGGGTGTAGCCATGTGTGATGTGATGATGCTACTTGTAGCATGGTTTGCATGACCATGGCATGGTCGGAGGACCATGGCATAGCTTGCAAGGCTATGAGGACTAGAGGAAAAACATCATGGAGAAGACCTCCCTGACTAAGAGGGAGTGTTGATGTTTTTGGTAGTTGCGAGAGGTATTAACATCCGGGATAACCTTTCTCATAGATGAAGTTTCCAAGACGTTAAAGGCAAACCATTGGAAGTAAAAGAAGATCCCATAAGAGAAGTCGGCCTCACAGAAAATAATAAAGAAGAATTATAATGCTCTATAAGTAAAGTCGTCTCTAGAAGAACAAAATAAACAAAAAATATATTTAGGAAGTCAAGCCGAGCTACCAAAAAAGATAAAGTAAAATTATATTTTCCAGAAAGGATAGGTCGGCCCCACTGGAAAAGTTCATTGGAAGATTAGTATAAATAAGAGTTGACGCTAGCTCATTTGGACACACTCTCTCCACTCTACAATATAGGCACAAGTCTAAGTGTGAGTTGCAGCTGCTGCAATCCAATGAAGGAAGGAAGGCGCAAGTCTGGTTGGGGTATATCTCTTAGTGTTGGTGGTGCGCTAGAGGTGGACTAGTGCTCTAGCGCTCTGGCTAGGGTTTACATTGATGAGTTCTCTCCTTGTTGATATAACTATTGCTAGGATTCTTTCTTGTTGGTTTTCTCTAGTGGATGGACCTATTTAATGGTTATTTTGTCTTGGAAAGGATATTCTCTATAAGAAGGTTGTTGGATTTTCTCCCCTTGTGTAGAAGGGTTTCCTAGAATGTATATGTTATGCTTAGGGGTGGCACGAGTAGGTGCCTATGGTTGGGTAGAAATGGTGTAACATCACCTATGGAGAAACGAGCATGAAAAAGAAGTTTAAATTTCTATGGTAAATCTAATGTTAACATAATTAACGAAAATTCAACACCCTACACGCTAGTTCTAGGAGACATTGAACACCGAGTTCATGCTCAATCTATTGGAACATTTAGCCCCAAACTTAGAGCGTTGTCAACTTATCTCTTTGGAATCGATTGTATCCAAAGTGGAGTCAAATGATCTCCTTGTATTCCATTCCTCCTTTCTTCTAGAGGTCAAATTTTCTCTCCAATTATAGCACTTCAATTCTTTTGCTCGTTCCATCTTTTACCAAATTTAAAGAATTCTCAACACATATACATTATACAAATATTTATGCCTAGCACAAAGGCTCATTAGTTAATCTGTAATGTCGAAGTGTTGTAGATGTTAACAATAATGAGTAGAGATGGGATTATGTCCAACAACCATTTACCTCTCATATACTCCAGTTGTTAGCTCATTGGAAAGCTAGTTCACATGTTGGTGATTCATTCTTCAACCAAAATGAAATGAATGAAACATCGTCCCAGGCTTGATATCCTTCTCTAATATCTCTTGCTTCCACCGAACAACCGATTGCTTCATTGGTACGGTTGACCTCTTGTGCTACTACAAATTTGTTGAAACTTTTTTCTCCTTGGAATGCCAAGGCAATGAGCTCTTAATATCCTTTATACTTCACTCTCCACACCATTCTCTTGGTTATGTGGTTATTGGGGTGAAGCTCTAGATGAAGTCATCAACACTTTTCTTCCCAATGTCCACTCAACTTATAGTGGTAGAAAAAATTCTTGGCGCTACATGGACTGCTTGACATCCTTATTTTCTCCAAGTGCCTTTGAGTTTTTTGTATATTAGGGAAGCATTCTTGTATTCTTCCTTTGAAAACAAATTGGATTGTGGCATGTGGCTTGCTTCTCCCAACAAATTGTCTCAACATCGCATTTCTTCCCATGGAATGAGAATACCTCTAAGTACCAACAACAATCAACTCTATGGCCTTTTTTCTTGCAACAATAATAAATTAGGGGAGTCTTGTTGGATGCATACCTCGTGTTCTTCATCTTGTTGTTCCATTTGACCGGCTTGCTACTTCTTTTAAGTGCTAGTGCAAGCTAAGTCTTAAAACTTTCCTCATTGTTTCCCTTCTCCAATATGTCACTAGATTGATGAAGTGATAGTGTGATGCCACCTTCATTCATTGTTGTTCTTTCTTTTGATGAGTAGGTCAATTATGCCATGCCTTTTTCCTTCACAAGTGTGATCTTGGTGCTCGTGGTATTTTCCTCTCTTTCATTGAAACATAAGCCTTCGTGCTTGACCTCAATTTAGCTACAATGGGGCTTAGGATTCCTTGTCCTCTCTTGCCTAGCCCTTGTCCATCATATCCCATTAGTGTTAACAATTCAAAACAAATGTCTCTTGTATGCTTTTCAAAACCACCAAAATTTTCATGGGAAAGGTTTAAATAAGGTGAACTAACCATGTTTGTCTCAGTCATGGTGCTAGCTTCTACAATAGCATTGGAATGTTTCTTTACTTACTTTCTCTCTTGGACAACCTCATGTAGCTTTGTGATCCGGATTTATGTAGGAACACAATGAAATACAGAAATACACATAAACGCAGAGATGCAGTGGAAATAAGACTTCATTTCATTAATAACAAATGACTGAAATATGCTTACAGACAGAATGTAAATAAACTAGCTAAGGCG
>ML783232.1:262928-281194 GCA_009831015.1 Picea engelmannii | reverse complement strand
ACCCTCTTTTGATGGATCGTCCAAATGCAGTGCCAGAGATGGGGTACAAAAGCTAGACATGTACTACGAGCTCAACCAGATGACCGAGACGGAGGCTAGTGACTCTTGCCCATTTGAGGGACAGTTGGATGGACAGGATGATAGCGCATGTCCTTCATCTTCCCCATCAGGCAATGCTGAGGATTCAACACTTCAGCATAATGGTGACACTTGTGAGGATTCATATGTGTTGGCACTCAGACATGATGAGGTTAGGAGGTTGGATGACCTACCTATGGGTGTAGACATGGCTTCCAGGAAGTCATGTATGGAGGATGATGAGCGAGCCACATTTTTCATATTCTCGGTCACCTATGCTAGCCACGACACAAGAGGATATCAGTGGCATTCCTGATATGGTAGAGGAGCCCTGTGTGGGGATTGTACACAAGGGACATATGGATCTACAAACCCAGGAGGAGAGGTATGGCTTGGAGATAGTTTACCTTACACATACCTATCAGTATGAGGAGAGTGAGTCACCACTCTTGGATATTCCATTGATGGATCAGGTTGTGGAGACCGACAACTTGTTGGGACAGTTACTTCCAGGATCGATCTACAGTGATGAGGATGCACTCCTTATTGGACGAGATGACCATAGCCCATGTCTGGACACATCTGTATGGGATCCAGGTTAAGATGATATTAGTAGGGTGAGTGCACAGGAGGATACAGTTTCCCATACATGATACAGTGTGATTCATATGGGGGTAGCAGTTGGTGATGGTGTGCAGTGGCATTCAGGAGGACTCAATAGCGTAGTGGATAGTGGACAGTTCAGTGCCTTATCTTTTGAGGAGTGTGTTGTTGGGGATTCCATTGTTGACACTAGCAATAAGGGGCATGAGTTAGAACCTCAGTGGGACTGTGATCAGGAGTCACAACACTGGACGGGACAATTGAGAGTCAGTGAGGACATGATCATGGCAGCCACTCGATGCATTGATGATACACATGCATTAGTGGCAGGTTATTGTTGGAGGGCCTCGATGGCACATGATAGTTCAGATAGGGGATTGTCCATTGATGACTTCCATACACTCATGGAGAAAGTGACTGTGATGAGGGTCGTCTACCAATAGTTATTGATGGATAAATATTACCTATTGGAGACTAGAAAGATGTATCACAACGCACTGAGGGAGCAAGAGCTTGAGGTGGACCGACTCACTCATGATTTGGTGAGCACATGAAGATTCTTGGAAGGCACACAGACAACCCTTCAGGAATCAGAGTCCAGATTAGATGAGCTCCTTGAGGAGACTGGTCAGAGATACACTATATCTATCTCAGCAGAGAGTTAGATATGTTCCTCAGTTAGATTGTTGGAGGATATCCAGGGGTCACAGGGGCCACCATTCATGGGTAGTTCTAAGACAATCGGTCATACACATACACATAAGGATTCCAGAGCAAGGGGCAGTTACAAGGACACTTTTATTTGTGTTCCAGGATTGGTTGATATCCACACAGAGGTTGATCCGGAAGTACACCTTAGACATATGATGATGAGAGAGATGTACAGTGGGATTCATGGGGACAAATTGGATGGCAAGGAGGAGACACACTTAGTGGAGCATGGAGATTCCCCTCCCTTGCAGCAGCACATAGTTCTGGGAGATCACCTTCACAATAACAACAACTATCTGAGTGATGATGGAGGGAGGGTGATTGACCAACAAATTGTGGAGTTATCTACTGTTGTACCCGATAGTTGGAGTTTAGGCGATTATTCACCATGGGTGCTAGTGGATGAGCTTTTGGTCCAATCCTGGGGATTGATCAAAGCATATGATACTTTCCAGTGCCACAGTTGGTTGCAGATATTTATGATAGCCTTTCCCGACACTTTTATCATTGACAGCAACACAGGGGGAGCTAGACATTGGCAGGGGACATAGAGAGTTGGTAGGTTGAGACCACTTGACAGGAGTGTCTTGATTGCATACAACAGGATAGGGGTGGATCATCAGGGGCAAACAGTTGAGGTCATAGGTGTGATGGAGAGTATCCTAGGCCATGGGACAGAGGATATCTTAGAGGTTTCCACATATTCAGACTTTCATTGGGATGAGGGTGGAGGGATTTCGACAGTTACCAGTAGGGCACATCAGCAGTTAGTGGGGATTGGAAGTGATGAACTTCCAAATTTGACATGGGATCCGGGAGTCCATTGAGTCGATAGTTTGTTTCATCTTATGAGGATCCACGCGTGGAGGGTCCAGTATGGATACTTTGAGTAGACAGTCATGATCAGAGTAGAGCAACATCGACGTGATGGTCCATGTCAGAGACTAGCATGGGACCCTGGGATTACAGGGCCGGGCATTTCATTGACTAATGGAGACGTGCAGACATTTGTAGGGGGGAGTCACTTTGATTTTCCATTGAGTTTCAGTATTGGGGAGAGCACGTCATTGGCTGGTGATTCATTGAGGTATTGTAGTACCTCACTATGGCAGCAACATGTTCAGTCGGTGGGGGTTGTGTTGAGTTTGGTATGGTTTGGTAGGATAGACCTATTTCGGGTTGAGGCCATGTGTTATTTGCAGGAGACTCATGGTGTTGATATGTTACAGAACTATACTCCACAGGGCATTGCGGTTCACATTCTGATATGGGATCCAGGGATTGGAGTGCTTGGTAGTTCAACATTGGATGGAGTTGAGTTTCGAGTAGAGTGGTTGCTCGGGGAGTTGACTGAGATTCTTTGGCCATTAATCATTCTACTCATCAGGAGCATGTGGGTGTCATCTGTGGTGCGCACTTGGAGAGACCGCATCTTGAGGCCAGTCTACCCTTGTGTCACACAGGTGGATATGGAACCCCGGTATCATATGTAGTTGGATTCAGTTATTGCTTGAGGACAAACAATATTCTGGCAGGGAGGACTGTAATGTCCCCATTTTGGGACATTATAATTTTACAGAGTGTTATGCCTACCAGAGTAGCCAGATAGGGGTGACAGAGAGTTCGAGAGATATTGAGGGGTTTTATTGGGCCCGACTTGCATCGTTCATCATTAGGATCAATTCCGCACAACTTGAATTTGGTTCCATTGCATTCCGACGATTTTCGTAATTTTGAGTTATTATGGGTCATATCTTAATTAAATTCACTAAGAAGGCCATAATGGGCATATTACTTGGAGAAACCTCTTAGTGTAATAGCTCATCGGAATCAAGAAGAAGAGCACTACAGGATAAGATGATGAGAAGTGACTTTCAGTCGCCGGAGAAGCCATAAGGATGGATAAATTACTTTTTAGAGGTAAAATGGTTAACTAATTAAGTGATTTAATCAAGGAATGATAAAATAAAGTAAAAGTCACTTGGAGGGAAAAGGTCAACAACAAATTAGGGTTTCAACAGTGAATTAAGGTTTAAAAAAACTATAAGAGAAGGGTCAATGACCTAATTCATCATTATGCAGATTATGATTTGTCATTGAGGAGAAGAGGCGCATCTCAGGAGAGATAGTTCAGTGGATTCCAGGAGGAAGACACCAGTGGTTGATTTCGGTGTTGAGAGACACACCCTAGTCACCAGGAAGATCATTCAGATCTTCCATCATTCTTCAGCAGCAGTTACACAGTGTTCAACAGCAAGGGCGCATTCATCCAGAGTGAGGGCGCAGCTTTTGAGAGGGTTTTTAGTAAACTTATCCCATCCAGGGAGAATTTCAAGATTTCCCTCCGATCCATTTGAGAGGAGGGCAAGGCGCATCTTTTGCCTGGTTCCTCATCAGATTCTGATGGAGGAATCAACTGGGACGCATTTTCCAGACTTGGACGTGCAACACTTTTGGCGGGCACATTTGGGGTTCCAGAGCGAGCATTAGACCAGATTCAGGGAAACCCTTCTGACCCATTTCCCAGTAGACCAAGGCGATCATTTTGAGACATATCTCGTCCGATTCCGACGATGGAATCACTAGGACGCATTTTGCCAGAAGAAGAGGGGCGCATTCCCCCAGGGGTATCCATTCGGGGTCCAAATTCATCAGCAGAGGGGTCCGACAGATACCAGTACTGAGGACTAGAGCAGTGCGCATCATTGGGGACAATTTCCAAGCTATTCCGAGAAGTGTAGCTCCCAGGGCGAACTTTCCAGACTTCCAATAGTTATCGTCAAAGTTGCCATAGTCCCAGCGCATCCATTGATTTCGTAGTGCTCCCATATTCCGGGTATTATCTTTTAGTTACTTATTTGTATTCGGGCTAAGATCCTTTGTCTGTTGATCTAGTCGAGTATTGTTAGTTTATTCAGCCACATTCAACGATTTTGTAATCCACAGAGATATCATAATACAAACTTTGTAGTCCTTTGTCGCATTTATTATTTGTATGATCATTTATATGTTGTAAACCATTGATCCTACACACACATTAGCAGTGTTTTCTAGACTAGCCAAGTCAGGAACATTACATAAGTCCATAGGAGTACGACAAGAGACCATCTCAAATCGTCTCAACTTAGTCCAGAGGAGCACGACAAGAGACCAACACAAGTCATCTCAACTCAGTCCAGAGGAGTACGACTCACCTATCACAAGCGTTCTCACAAATCATCTCAACTCAGTCTAGAGGAGTACGATATGGAGGATGTCTCATGAAGTTGCAATCATCAACAACCCTACCTCTTCTTCTAGATTTGTATTAGATTAGGTTAGATAATGTTACATTATACATTAATAAAAATTAAAGTAGGCTCATTTAAAAAAATAACAATAATAAAAATAAAGTGAACTAAATAAGTTAGATTATATAACATTACATTAAACATTAAAGAAAAATTAAAATAAACTCAATTTTTAAAAAATAACAACAATAAAAATAAAGTAAGATTAATTTTCTTGATATTTTGATAAACCCTGTTTTAAAATAAATTTATTGTAAAATAAAACTCAAAACTAAATTTTATTTTAAATTGCATCTACTCATAACAAATACATTTAACGATCGAAATATTTAATTATCACTTATTAATATAAAATTAAAATACTTTATTTTAAACGCCTTAAAATTTCATAACTAATATAACATCATTTTATATACATCACCCTAAAATTTCATATTTTTTTATAAAAGTAAAAACATACCAATGATTATCTAAAAATAATTTGAAGGAATAAAATGAATCCATGTAACCAGTGCCTACATATGCACGCAGCACAATCATCGATCTCCGTCCCCTAAATTGTAATTCATTGGGTGTAAATCGTTGCACATTTAATTATGTATATTCTAATGAATGCAATCATTAAATGCAGTGTCTTTTCATATATAATCATTTATTATAGGAGTGGATTAATTTGGGAGTAATTTTCCCTTTCAAGTTATTTTTTTTGGTAGATTTTTTTGGTGATGTGGTTTTAAATTTTCGGTTAATCTAAAATTTTGATTGATTTTTTTAGCATATGAGTTGGTTTAAAATAAAGTAAAACCCATAAAATAAAGTTATAAAATGCATAGAACTTTGATCCATGTGAAACTCAAACTACCCCTGAAAATTTAGCCGAATTCAAACCCATTTTTTGACTAAAAAACTGATTTATTTACTCCCAAATTAGCTTGCTCCTTTATTATAACTCAATGCATGTAGATAGTTGCACATTTAATTTGTACATTCTAATGAATGCTCTCATTAAATGCCTTATATCTCTAAACTTAACCACCATTAAATGCTATACGTGTTCACATTTAACCATTATATAAATATGAATGCACTCATAAATGCTGCACTGTAGATGTATATCTTCACATCCAACCAGGATAAAATTGTTCAAAAATAATAGCTCCTACTTTTGAGGTTTACTGTGTGTAACTGTATTTGGAAATATGTTAGGGTAATTCTAATGGCATTTTCATGTTTTTTTTTCGGTTAAATTTCAAATTTGTAAATATTTGAAATTTTTAAACAAATGAAAATCTCCTTCCACGAAGAGATGATAGAAAGTATGCCCTTTATAGTAATTTATTTTGGTCCCAAAAACTTGAAGTTTACAAGACATAAATGTTAAAATGCAAATTTCTAAAATATTTGAAGTTTATTAAACAAAAGATATTGAATATTAAAATCCAAAATTTTAAAACATTTGAAGTTTAGAGATATCAAATATTAAAATGCAAACGAATATTAAAATCCAATTTGCAGAGCCTACAATAAAACCAATATATTTTCCAAGGTTATCACATGATTTTGGTAAATTTAACTGACAAATTTCCAGCACTTCAATTCAAAATCGTAATGCAAAGTTTCAGAGCCTGTCAACTACATAGAGAAAGAAGCAATATTATCCATTGTGATTCATACATAAGCATCAAATTATATAAACAAAACAGTCATTCTGCATAGAAATGATATATAAAGCAAACCAGAGAGAAAATGTCTGTATATATTTTGGTGCAGAGCATACAACCCAATAAGCTAGCCAAGCAAACGATCGAGGGCTTTATTTAGCTTAGCTTATTAGCTAGTGTCTCTAAGGCAGCGAGTGATTGCAGTGCATGATCTGTGATAAGGTCTGACGGGCTCTGTGGCTCTGTAACAGTTGCGAGTGTAATACGATCTCCCAGAACGTGGGGGGCACGGGATTCGATTCGCGGCCAAGGCACCGTAACTGATGTAGTATCGTATTCGCCTCAGAAGCCTCCCATGGCCTACTTCATTTTCATTCTCCTCATCAACATTAGCACCACATTCTCCCCAGCTTCCATCATCGCACATTTTGGTTGCGGAGGAGGATTCGATCTCGTGATCAAGCCATCCATCCCCGGATGAGCCCAGCTCGGAAACCCAGTCAGAACTCAGCTGGCCATTCACCCCATCACTCAGCAGGACGAGACACACAGCAAACACAGCACACAGACTCGCTAGGACTGCTGTTGAATGCCTTCTTACTGCCCCCATTATAGAACACCCTGTCGAAAACAGATGGCTAAACACATCAAAAAATAAATAGGGTTTCTTTCGAAAATGAACCCGACAAATACATACCTCTCTGTAATAGCTTGCAAAAGTCCCCAGAGATCGATCTCGGAGAAATGTATTTGAGGCAACGCTCTTCTTAGCTACCGTCTGTCTGCCTGCGGATTCGAAACCAGGGCAACTGTTTGCACATCGCTGCCTACAGAATGCTGCTTTGTAAAGTGGAGAGTGGGTGAGAAGAATTAAACCCAAACCCTAGTGCCAGGCTGTAACAAAATGAGAGTCATAGAAATGCTGTCATGGTATTTAATCATAAGCCTGCTGCTGCTGATAGGGTACCGAGGGTCCTCTCAGCCCTGCCTGTCGCGCCAGCTGGTGGTGCTTTTAACCTTGGGCACTGCCATTGCTTTGGGGGTCCCGTCATTCTCCAGAGCTGCCAGAACCGCGCACTCCCAAATGAAAAATTACAAGCAGCCAGCACTGTCACCGTGGGATCACGGGTACACATGTGTGCCCGAATCCGGAGTGGTTGTTTTGCCCTTTTGACCAGCGATTCATCATGCCATTTATTCGATGTAATAAGTGAATCTTGGCATTCGCCTGGAGTACGCTAGAGTTATATAACCACAATCTTAACTATTGAAAACTGCAATCTTAGGGTGTTTTAAGGTCTTTAAAGCAAAATGATGATCATTTTTCATTGAAGATAGTGTTAAATGAGACGATCTGCGGCTTTTTAAATTTCCTTTGATCCAAATTCTTTTAAAATTCAAATCTGATTAAGTTTCACCATTATCCAAATTCTTTATTTTATATTTTTAAAAATCTCTATCCCTTTGAATACAATTTGACATCTTATATCACGAAATTCCGGGAGTTCAAAAAATATTGATATATCATTATATAGTTTCTTCATTTATTAGCCTGCCTTTCCATTCACTGGGTAGACAGACTGACCCACTGACAAGTGTTTTTAATATCAAAACCAACCGTTCCGATTGCCATTTACAGCAGCAGCTGCTTCCACGCTTGCCTTGCTGTCTGTCCGTTCCTTGCCAGCGTCTGGGGTCCCCGAATGAACTGCCTTCACGAGGTCTCCATTTCCAGTCTACTAGACTGGCAGATATATCACCATTGTCTTGAAGTTTTACGGTCATATTCAAAAAATGACAATCGTTACTGAAATTTTCGCAGAAGTCGCAATAATTCCGAAATGGGAAATTGGCACACTATTTTAACTAAAGAATTGCTCTGTATATTAAAAGCTGTGCATTTCGGTCTCGCTTCGTGAAACAGCGTGCTGGATGTACGTGATTAATCGAGGCATCTTGGTAATCGTTATGTACCACGCACTTTTACCGGCTAGCAAAATCAAATCGCTATATTTTAATTGACGCAGTGGAAACGCAAAAAGGTGACATACAGATTCGAGAACCAAAAAAAGCCTGGAAGCAATTAGATCTTGTAAACAGATTGCATTTCCAAAGTAGATCGAATAAACTTTCTTCTACACAATAATTTATATGAAGATATTCTCCAATGTAGTTCCTAAAACCGCTTACAATTTTTAATTTATAAGGGTATTCTAAACGTTCTGTTCTTTTTTGGATTTTTTAGTTTGATTTTGCTCAAAATCTGATTTGGAATAATTGGATTAAGTTTGTATAATGGAAGTGCTTCAGGGGTTTTTCAGCATGCTGAATCCATTTATGCATTCAGGAATGCAATAACAAAAAAAAATGATTTTGTCCAAATTTACATTGCCTGATTCCAGCCAAAAAAATTCAAAACGTAAAACGTTTAACCAAAGCCCAATTTTTACCAGTAGTCTAAACTTTTGACTGCATATTTTCCAATCACTTTTGTCCCCAATTTAACAAAAAAAATTGTTAGAACTTCATATTTATACATTGGAAAATACAATTTAAACAAAAAAAATAATAATAATTTCACCTAGATATATTTAAACATATTTAAACATTAGAAAATAAAAATTTCACCCATGAAAAATTTCAAAATATCTAATATTTAAACCATACCCAATTTTTATCTCCGAAAATAAATATTATTGTATTCCGCTTCAAAATCGCGCTGAATTTACTGGTTGAAAGTTAACAAAATTACAGTATGACACTAAAACCCGTCCTTACCTGCAGCTTGCCTTGTCCATATGATCAGTAAGACAAGCTTTAAGCAGTAGACAGATTTGTCATAACTGTCTGTCCCAAAAACTTTGATGTAATGGGTATTTTGCTTAGATCTTTGGAAAGCATTAAAATTCCACTTGCATTAGAGACAAGTTTGTCATATTTGCACTCTTACTTAGAACTTTGAAAAGCATTAAAATTCCACTTGCGTTTTAGCATTAAGTTTTGGGTAATATTAATTATTTTATTATTTTTAAGTAGAAAAAAAATATTATTAAAATTATTCGTTTAGTTTTTAATATTAATTATTTTATTATTTTTAAGTAAAAAAAATTATTATTTAAATTATTAATTTAGTTTTTATTATATAATTTTAAGATTTTTATGTATTATTGTGTGTATAGTGAAAATTTGGTTATCTAAAATAACTCATCCATAATTTGTAAGGAGGTAAACTTTTATATGTGTGAGATGTCTTTGAGTTTTGGGTTGATAACATATTAACTTAAGTTTTAAGAAATACAAGTTCTTAATTAATTATACACAATAAAAAGGCATATTTCAAAACTAAATAGTAGTTTCAATTAAAATAGCATTCATAAGAAACTCAATTTCTCAATATTGTCAAAATTCGTTTTCTTGGTTGCATTCAAAAATTTTGATACCACATAACACTTTTGGATCGGATTGTGATGGTTAACTTAGAACCCGCCATGATCTAAGGAGAAGCAGTGGTTGAAGAGGAACCTTGTTGAACGGCTGCAACTGAGGAGGGAGGCTCCAACACAATCTCTAGCGAGAGAGAACCAGCGATTCGAGGCCGAATCAAAGCCGAGGAGAGACTACGAGCGTGGCAAGCGCTGAACCCTAGTTGCTACCATTGCCCGGATCTAGAGTACGGGCGCCATTCAACTATTAGAGACCTCGGGGATCTTCAACCATCGGGGGATCTTCATCCCTCGCTCTGTTACAAGAATCGAGTTAAGAGTGACGCAAGATTGAGGCTTCATTCTAGATATAGCATCGCGGCTAGCTCCGAGACTGCGGCAGACTTCCCCCTTTTTTGTAAATACCATCGCCGGATCTTCTCTCTGCTTGCATGCTCATGATTTAAACTCTGTTTTTGAGTTCAAAACCCAAGTCTATCAGGCTACTGGTATTTTGCCTCACTTTCAACGATTAATCTTTTAAGGACGATAGCTTGTGGATGGCTCTCTGCTACGGGGTTATGGGAATCTAAAGAATGCAACCATTTCTCTCACTTCTCGTTTGCATGGAGGAGCGTCATCCTCCACTCATCCAAGCTCTTACAAGCACACTGTGAAAATAGGGATTTTCGCTCCTTTGGGGTCCAAGGCTAAAACTTCTGGAGCAAAGGAGATTTTTGGCTCAGCCTTCATTGTGGAGCAGTCCGCAGAACCTCCAACAACAAAAGTCAAAGATCCCCATGTCTATGGCTCTGCTTTTATCTACCAAGCAAAATGCCTCATCTATCGCTTCAGCGGACTATGGCCCTCGACCTCTGCGCTAAGAGAATGGGTAAACAAGACATGGTCGTCAGGTCATGAGTTGTTCTTTTGCTCCAAAGGGTTCTTCATTGTTAACTTTTCCACAGAAGCAAACTGCCAACGCGTGCTAGAGCAAGGTCCATGGTTCTGGGGCAGATCTGGTCTTTCCATGCATAGATGGTTCCCTGACTTCAACCAGTTGACTATGACTGCCATGACTACATCGGTCTGGGTAAGACTCCCCAATTTACCTTTGCATTTGTATTCTCCATCTTTTTTACCTACCCCGGGCAACGTGTTGGGTAGGTCTATCAAGATTGACACAAACCAGATAACGAAAGGCTTCATCACTTTTGCCCGCATATGCGTTGAAATCAACCTCAGTCAAGGGCATCCGGATATGATTCTTATAGATTGGAATGAGGATGATCCTTACACGCAGATGGTCGATTATGAGAACATTGCCTTCAGGTTTCGCTCCTGTTAGCAAACAGGGAACCTCTAGGCAACTTGTCCTTTATCCCCAACCCCATTCTCATCCCCTGGAGCACATAAAAGGGCTAATGGCTGGCAAGACCCTAAAAATCGCAAAAGTACCTTGAACTCTTCACCTGACAACAGGCAACATCACAAAGATGTCCCAACTCCTCTGCCTTCTACAACACCATCATAGTCTCTAACAAGTGCACAACAACCAACTGTATACCCAAAACACCAACCTTCAGCTTCAGCATAAAATCTTGAAGCTTCAAAAATTTTGATTATGATTCCCGCAGTTCATCCTTTGCACTCCCCCTCGAAAAGGATGAATCAAATGACATGATCATGGCCACAGCCCCGCTCTCAAGGACTCAAAAACGTCCTCATGAATCAAATAATTCAAATAGTGACAGAGAAGCATCCTTAGCTTCAGCAGCTCAAGATTCTGACATTTCCTCAAACCATCTGGCTTTGGTGGCAAAGGTTGTTGAGCCTATCAATTCCTTTGGTTGAATTGATGTTCGTAAGAAAAAAGGTAGAAAGGATCCTCTCCGGTCAACACAATGATCTTTCCCTTTCTCCTTATCTTGTAATGTTTCATCTTGTTATGCCCATGCACTCCTTGTGGCTCTCTTTTAGCATAGGCTAGTCTCTAGTGCTCCCATGCTCTCTTTCTGGGGGGTCTTTTGATATCAACAAGTTGATGTATCACTTTGTACTTTTTCCTAGATTGAATAGAAGGATTCTCATCTAGTTTAATTACCAAAAAAAAAACTCTCAATATTGTCATTATTGAAGTTACAATAAAGGGGATGCTAACCCAAATTGCAATTGAGGTCTCACATGTATTAAAAAAACTTAAAAATTGCTTATAGAAGAAATGCTTTATTATTTTATATGATTTTGTCACTTTTAAAAAAGGGACATAAGCCTTGCATTGGGGATTAATGTATTCATATTTATATTGGTGTATATGTCAAGGTTGATCTCTTCTTACATGTTGATGATTTTGAATTAAGATGAATTTATATTAATGTGTGTGTGGAAAGCATAATAAAATTAATCGGTTCCAATTAATTTATTTGATCTTATATTTAATAAATTCAAAATTTAAATAAGTATTAATTAATTTTAAAATAAGAATTACATACACACACAATAAATTAAGTCATGGTCGCCTCTATTTGATCGTAAAGATAGTTTTCCAAGAGCACCCTAATATGGGTTAAGTTACCCAATCTGCCAATGGAGTTTTGGTCTAAGCCCACTGTAAGGGCCATAGGCGATGTTCTAGGAAAGAGTGTCCTAGTCTATGACATTTTTTTACTAGTGATACCCGCATGATGGTTAGGGTTCTTGTGGCAATAAATGTCAGCAAAGGTCTCTTTGAATCCATGGATTGAGTCTAGAATGGGAAAAGACATACTCAAATGTTGGATTATCTGAACGTACCTTTTTGGTGTGCTCGGTGCCATGAACGAGGTCATGTCTTCAAGGATTATGATAAACATATGGCTAGAAAGGTCTGGAGAAGAAAGGGTATGATTGTCGGTGAGTTGGGACTTAGGAGGTACAGTAAACCTTGCTTTGGATCCCACTTCATCCCCGGGGAAGCATATTAATCATGATATCTTAGGTAATGAGCAGTTTTTGAATGTTGGTCAAGCGGAGGATTCTCCTTCTATTCCTGGGAGTCTTTTGATAGGGGATCTGTTTGGATTCCCCTCATTGAAGGTTCAATGAGTTTCGTGACATGGTAACGAGTAAGGAAGATTTTGTGTTCGCGATTGGTGATTATTGTAGATGTTAACATTGTACAATAAATTACTGGAAATAGATTCTTAATAAAAACAAAAAAGATACAATTGCACACACACACACACATTACACAAACATTTTACCCTATAAACCCAAACCGGGAAAACCAACAACATGTTTAGAGCCACACCTCTAATCCTCTATTCATCATATTCTTCATTGTTTACAATACTCTATGTGTGTGTGTGTGTGACCCGAATTAGTCAACAACCCTAATTCCTTAACTGGAATTAGAAAACCATGTCCCAAAAACCCCCCTGAGGCTCCCATATTAGTGTACAGTACATGGGACCAATCTTGCAAAGAATATAACACATACCCAACATTCTCCCACTTGTTGTTTTCTTTGCATACAGGGGGTTACATGATTACATAGTCAACAATCCAATGTAGCAATGCCCATAGATCCTCTACCCCAAGAGAACTTCTTAGTGCTCACATATTTTTTTAATGAATCTACAACATTCTTCAAAGTGTCCACCTTCATCAAAAGCACCTTCTTTTCTTCAACCATGTCTCTTACAAAGTGATATTGAACATCAATATGCTTTGAATTTGAATGATAAGTCGGGTTCTTCACCAGAAAGGTTGCACTATGACTGTCACAATCTATCCTTACAACTTGTTGTACCAACCCAATATCTGAACACAATATCTATAACCATACTGCTTCCTTTCTTGCATGAGTCGATCCCATGTATTCAAATTTTGTAGTTGAGAGTGCCACTACAGATTGTCTTTTGCTCATCCAATGGATTCCTCCTCCAAAGCGGTTAAACACATACCCACTTGTAGATATTTTGCGATCTAGATCTCTAGCCTAGTCTACATCAACAAACCCATGTATGTCCAACACTCTGTCCAATCCTTGTCTTCCTTGGTAGCACAATCCATAACTAGTAGTGCCATACAAATACCTAAAAAACCATTTTTAATGTTGTCCAATGCTCCTTCTATGGTCTTGACATATACCTGCTCAAAACTCACGCTGCATTTGCAATGTCCATTCTAGTATAGACCATTGCATACATCAAACTACCAACCACACTAGAATATGGAACACATGACATTGCATCTTCCTCTTCATGTGTCTTGGGACATTGATTTGCATATAACTTACACCTATAGGAATAGGGACCCTGACCAGTTTACATTCTTGCATATTAAACCTCTGCAATATCGTCTCAACATATTTCTTTTGATTCAACCAACGTTTCTTGTTTTCTCGATCTCTTTTAATTTCCATGCCCAAAATGAAATTTGCAGCACCAAGATCCTTCATGTCAAACTTAAAGGACATCTGAGTTTTCACATCCTGGATAATCTCCTTGTCGTTTCCTATCAACAACATATCATCCACGTACAAGACCAGGTAAATAAGATGATCACCGAGTAATTTGAAATACACACAATGATCCACTTTTCTCCTTGTGAAGCCAAGTCCCAACATATAAGTGTCAAATTTTTATACCACATCATTGGTGATTGCTTTAACCCATATGGGGACTTTTTCAGCCTACATACCAGTTCTTTGTTTCCCTTCACAGCAAAGCCTTATGGATGCTTCATGTAGATTTCTTCTTCCAAATTCTCATGTAGGAATGGTGTCTTCACATCCATCGGTTCTACTTTAAAATCAAACACAACAACAACAGATAAAATAAATCTAATTGAATTAACTTGGCAACAAGAGAAACAAATTTCATGAAAGTCATTCCCTCTACTTGGGAATAACCTTTTGCTACTAACCGAGCTTTGTATTTCTCCACTTTTCCTTCTACATTCAACTTCTTTTCCATTTGTTGCCAATGAGATTTCTTCCAATAGAAAACTCCACTAGATCCCAAGCCTCATTCTTATCCAAGGCTGCAATTTCTTCAACCATGGCCTTTTCCCATAGTTTTCCATCCTTTGAATCCACTGCCTCCTTAACAGTTCTAGGATCATCATCAGTAATAGACAAAGAAAAATTTGAACGGAAATCAGGTGGAGTATACCTTTCTGGTTTCCTTCTTTCCCGAACCGATCTTCTCAATACTGGAGTATGAGGATCTTCTTCTTCTAATTATATTTCTTATGTAGAGTTTGATTTATCATCCTTCAACTCAAACTCTATTTTCTCTGGTTCTTCCTCCTTTGGTAGGACTTCATGTTTGACAACATCTTTGATTTCTCTAAATACCACATCTTGACTATACACTACCTTTTTAGTTTTTAGGTTCCAAATCTTATAACCTTTCAAACCGTCTTTATACGCAATAAATATACATTTTTCAGCCTTTTTATCTAGCTTACTCTTGTTTTCCTTTGGAACATGAACATAGGCATCATAGCCAAATACCCTGAGATGTGTGAGAGAGGGTTTCTTGTCATTCCATACCTCGTGTGGAATCTTTTCATCCAGTGTTGATGAGGGTGATCGATTAACTAGGTAATATAAAGTATCCATTGCCTCTGCCCAGAATACTTGTCCTAACCCAACACCATCTTGTTCATCCTTTTTGCAACTCCATTCTGTTGAGGTGTATACAGAGTATTCTTATGCCTTGATATACCACACTTCTTATAGAATTATTTGAATTCATTTCCACATAACTCTCCACCATTATCTCTCTTCAACACCTTAATTCTTTTCTCCGTTTGATACTCCACAAGATCTTTAAACTCTTTAAACCTGTCAAAGACTTTAGATTTCTTCCTAAGGAAATACATCCATGTATTCCTCAAGAAGTCATATATAAATGAGACATAGTACACTGATTTTCCCAGTGATGGAACCGACACAAGTCCAAACACATCATTGTGCACCAATTGTAAAATTCTCTCTACCCTCGTTGCACCAAAGTGGAATCTTACCTGATTCTGCTTCCCATATACACAATGTTCACATAAATCAAAATCCAAAGAGAAATTAGACATACCTTCAACCATACCTTTACTATGCAGTAGTCGAAATCCATTCTCTCTGATATGCCCCAGTCTTCGATGCCACACCATAGCCTTTTATCCAGAGACTGTAGGAGTTTTTTCTTCTTTAGCTCCAATATTAGGAACAATGGAACTATTACACCCATAACTAATAGTTATTCCCCACAACTTATACATAATTCCAATCCGAACTCCCTTTAGCAACACAATTTTTCCTTGAACCATCCTGCAGATTTCTTTCTCAGACACTATTTTTACCCCTACATCATCCATTTTGCTTACAGAAATCAATATTTTGGCCAATCATGGGATGTGCAAAACACCAAGGAGTGTTCTAATCCTTCCATCCATGATATTCAACTTGAATTTTCCTCATCCCGTGATTTTGGTTGTCAATTCATCACCTAGGAAAACATCACCTCCATCATACCTTTCATATTCGCAAAACCACTGCCTTTGAGGAGTCATATGAAATGATGCACCTGAGTCAACCAACCATGCCTCATGATTTGCATGTGTGCTTGAAGAAGGAAATTAGCATCTTCACATCCCTTCCCTCTCTCAACACTTTTGGATCTATATCGCTTCTTGTAGTGCCCTTCTTTTCCACATCTCCAACATACCTTTACAAACTTTCTAGGAGATTTAGATCTCCCACTTGATGACTTAGATCTATTTCTTTCTTGGGAGCATCCTCTTTCTAATAATGCATATGTGCTTTGTCCTTCCATTTTCTTCCGCCTCATCTCCTCCGACAAGGATGAGACCACATCATCAAAAATTAAAGTAGTTATATTACTACCTATGGCCACAACCAGAATATCCCATGAGTATGGTAAAGAGAAAAATAAATAGATACACTTATCTTCATTAGAAATATTAATATCAACATATAATAGTTGACTTACCACGGTATTGAAGGTGTAGATTTTAACCTTGTACAATATTTACTGCAAGCAGATTTTCAGAAAAAGAACAGAAAATATACAATGGCAAATACAAACATTACACAGAGATTTTTCCCTTGGAAACCCAAATCGGGAAAACCAACATACTCTATATTCATTCATAGTGATACACTGTTTACAATACAATATACATATAGGAGCCAGTGACATCCAAAACCCTAACCCAATGACCTGGATTAGTCAATAACCATAATTCCTTAACCGAAAATAGAAAACCATCGGCAAAAACCATGTGCTAAAAAACTGCCCAAAAATGTGACACGTTTCTTGAGGGAAAACAATTTCTCGAGGGCGCTGCCCCTATACCCCCCCTCAAACCCCCTTGTGCTCTCGATAAAGAATATAACACATACCCAACATTCTCCTAGTTGTTGTTTTCTTTGCATACAGAGGGTTATAGGGTTACATAGTCAACAATCTAAGGCAGCAATGCCCATGTATCCTCTACACCAAGAGAACTTATCAGTGCTCACATATTTTGTTAATGAATCTGCAACATTCTTCAAAGTGTCCACCTTCATCAACAATACTTTCTTTTCTTCAACCATGTCTCTCACAAAGTGATATTGAATATCAATATGCTTTGTCTTTGAATGATAAGTCGAGTTCTTCGCCAAAAAAATTGCACTCTGACTGTCATAATCTATCCTTACAGCTTGTTGTACCAACCCAATACCTGAAAAAAATATTTGTAACCATAATGCTTCCTTACTTGCATGAGTGGTTGCCATGCATTCGGCTTCTGAAGTTGAAAGTGCCAGTACAACCTATCTTTTACTCATCCAACTTATTGTTCCTCCAAACAGGTTAAACACATACCCACTTGTAGATCTCCTACGATCCAGATCTCCAGCCTAGTATACATCCACAAAGGCATGTATATCCACCACTCTGTCCAATCCTAGTCTTCCTTGGTAGCACAATCCATATCTAGCAGTGCCACGCAAATACCCGAAAACCCTTTTTATTGTTGTCCAATGCACCTTCTCTGGTTTTGACATATACCTTCTCAAAACTCCCATTGCATGTGCAATGTCTGGTCTAGTACAGACCATTGCATACATCAAACTGTCAACTGCACTCGCATATGGAACATGATACATGTCCTCCTCCTCTTCTTGTGTCTTGGGACATTGATCTGCAGATAACTTTACACCAACATGAATATGAACCTTGACTAGTTTACATTCCTGCATATTAAACCTATGCAATATTGTCTTGACATATTTTCTCTGATTTAACCAGAGTTTCCTCTTTTTCCAATCTCTTTTAATTTCCATGCCCAAAATTAAATTTGAAGCATCGAGATCCTTCATGTCAAATTTAGAGGACAACTAAGTTTTCACATCCTGGATAATCTCCTTGTTGTTTCCTATCAGCAACATGTCATCCACATACAAGACCAAATAAATCAAATGATCACCAATTAATTTAAAATACACACAA
>ML783232.1:234653-258472 GCA_009831015.1 Picea engelmannii | reverse complement strand
TATATATATATATATATATATATATATATATATATATATATATATATATATATATATATATATATATATATATAGGATTCTGCGACATCCAAACCCCTAATCCATTGACCCATATTAGTCAACAACCATAATTCCTTAACTGAAATTAGAAAACCATCAACGAAAACCATGTGTTGAAAAACCTCCTGAGGCTCCCATATCAATGTACAGTACATGGGACCAATCTTGCAAAGAATATAACAAATACCCAACAATTATACCCCACCAACTTTTGATAAGAGGACCTATAGTCATGGAACAAAGTCGGATCCTTTCTTAGGTAAGTTCATTAATACTGGATCGTTTTTGCCCTTTTCTGCTTCTAGGGATGATAAAGTGGTTTTTGGTTGGGAGATGGGTTGTCACTTAGAGGATATTAGAAATAATAAATATCCTTCAAGTACTTCATTTCCTCTGGAGCCACAATCGACCTTAGCCTTCCTTGGGGACTCTATACACCTTTTGAATGATTTGGTTCCTTCTTTTGGGGCTTTTCATGTCTTGAAGGGGGAGATTGTTACATATTCCTCTTTATTTTTGTCCATAGGGGGTAGTCATTATCATTTGAGGCCTTGAAAGGGAACTTGAGGCCTTGATTTTTCCCATTCTGGAGGCCTTGATTTTTCTTAGTCTGTAGGGTTTGGAAAAGAGTCTTTGTTGGATTTGGGGCCTTCTCATGTGGGTAGAAAATATGCCTTAAAAAGGGCTCAGGAGAATTCCATTAGGGAGATTGACCAGGGTCGAAAAAATCTAATTATCGGGGTCCTTAGAGAAGACCATGCCCCGTGCTCGGTTCCTCAATGAAGTTACTCTCACTGAACATCAAAGGGTTGGATGACCAAGGCAAGAAGTTGGCCCTGAATTAGTTGGTGGAGTTTCACCAACTAGATGCATTACTTTTACAAGAGATTATGGGGAAAGGGGATGTATTAATAGGTGAATTGAGGAAGTCTTTAGGAAATTGGGAATTCCTGGTAGTAGATTCAAATGGTTAGTATGGGTGTATTATTATGGGATGGAACCATAATATTGCTCTATAAACTTTTACTATCTCCTCAATCATGTGTACATATTTTTTCAGCAAAAGTATGGGTCAAGTCTTTACTTTGCTCAATGTGTATGGACCTTATGAGAACAAACATAGGTTTTGGGAGAGGTTATTAAGCCTTTAATGCCTAAAGTTTGATAACTTAATTTTTGGGGGTGACCTGAATTTTACTTTGAGCCAAAGAGGGGTTCGGGGGGACATTGCGAGGGTGGACCACCTTCCTAATTTTTTTGCAAATAGGTTGGAAGCATGTGGGCTGGTAGATGTGGAACCCTTGAAACTACATCCTACGTGGAGTAATAACAGGGTTGGAAGGGAAAGTGTTCTCAAGCGTTTAGATAGATTCATGGTTAATAATTCGGTTTTGCATATAGTGGGGAGGTACAGGTCTTGGGTTGTTTTGAGTTGGTGTTCATATCACTTTCCAATAGTAGTTGAACTTGACTTTGATGATCTCAGTCAGGGAACTACCTTTAATTTTAATCCAATGTGGTCAAAAGAGGAAGACTTTATTAATTTAGTAAATGATAATTGGGTTCCTTTTGACCCCTCCTTGGAGCTTTCTATAGGAGAACAATTCACTCGGGCACTCAAAAATATTAAAGAGAGGGTGGCAACTTGGGCAAGGGAGATATATTGGAATAGAGACCATTTGTTGGAGGAGGTGGAAAAGGAACTTGAGGGGATGTTTGTTGGACTAGTGTTATATCCCTCAAGATAAGCCTCTTTGGTTAGGTTAAAGTAGTATGAGGCAAAGAAATCAAAAATTTTTATGCATAAAGAAGCAGATTGGTGGATCAAAAATTGGGTTGTCTAGTTATAACTAGGAGAAATAATACAAAGTTCTTTCACTCCTTTGTAAATCATAGATGAAGTATTAGTACTATTTGGAAATTGTAGGGCCAAGGAGGTACAAAGGTCATAGGATTTAAGGGTTTAGATGAACTTGGAGTCAATTATTTTGAGGGGATTTATAAGGACTTGAAAAGGGCTAAGATGGACAAGATTGTAAAATTTATTTCTTTTTTTCGACATATGGTTATCGAGTAAATCAGTGAGGAGTTGTTCAATCCGGTCATAAAGGAAGAGTCGATTTCATTCTTGCAGACTTTTAAAAAGGACAAGAATCCTGGCCCATATGGGTGATAGTTAAGGTTTACATTGAGTTCTTTGATTTATTAGATATGGACTTATTGTGGGTGGTGGAGGAGTTAAGAACCTCATGAAGAATGGCAGGAGGTATAATGCAACCTTTTTAGCTCTAATACCTAAAAACGATTGTCTTGAATCTTTTGATGGTTTTAGACATATCTCCTTGTGTAATTGATTATATAAAATAATTGCTAAAGTGATTGCTACAAGGATGAAGTGTATACTCTCTGAGTATTTTTTAGCTAAACAATTTTCTTTTTTAAGGGGAAGATAAATTCATGAGGTTGTTGGTATAGCCCATGATGGCTTACACTTAATCAAACTCTCTTCCAGGCCAATAGTGGTTATTAAGCTTGATTTATCAAAAGCTTACGACAGATTTTTATGGTTGTACCTCTAGTTATTACTTATTCATCTTGGTTTTCCAGTACCTCTTGTAGATGGATAATGTGTTACATTACGGCTTCTACCTTTGTTGTTTTGATAAATGGAGTCACCTCAAGATTATTCAAGCCTACTAGAGGGCTTAGGCAGGGGTGCCATTTATCCCCCTACTTGTTTCTCTTAGTAGCAGAAGGTCTAAGTCAATCTTTGTTGGAGATGAGGACGACGAGGTCAATTCAAAGAGTAAGGATCAGGAGTGAAGCTTTGACTCATCTTTAATTTGTGGATGATGTCCTTTTGTTCTATTTCGGTTCTAGGAGGGAAGGCTCTTATATGAAGGAATTACTACAACTTTACAATTTGGCAACGGGTAAGGAGGTGAATGGTACAAAGTCAACCTTGTTTACTTCAGGTATGGATGATGAACTTAGCCTAGATTTTGAAAGGAACTTTCCTTTTCAACACTTGGATCTAAGTGAAGGTATCAAGTATATGGGCTTTAATCTCAAGCCTAATTGTTATGAAAAGGAAGATTGGTGGTGGTTGGTCTCCAAAATTGAGAAAAGAGTTACACTCTTGTGTAATAGATGGCTATCAAGAGGGGAGAAGATTAGTGTTAGTGAAGTAAGTGCTATAAGTTATACATGTTTTTCCACATACTTTAGCACACATTCCAAAGGGCATTTTGGAGAAAATTAGAAAGGTTTTTTTTAATTTCTTGTGGCAAAGTAATTGTGAGTTTAAGGGTAGTCATTGGGTCGGGTAGAAGAAGTTGGCAGTTCCCAAAGCTTTAGGAGGGTGGGGATTAAAAAATATACATATTTTTGGACAATCATTGGCTACAAAATCTTTATGGTTGGTACTCACCAAGGACAATCGCTAGAGTAGAATTGCGGAACAAAAATATATGGCCCCTAGAACTAAAGTAGATTGGATAAGAAAAGAGAAAAAAACAATTTAGAATGTGTCTAATTAGTGGAAGGCCCTTTCTCAGGTGTTCCCAGTGATTGGATATTTCCTAGCTTGGCATGTGGGGGAAGGGTCTCAGGTGAGGATAGGGGTCAATGCAATAATGGGCTGCAATCATGACATTTTTCTTCTAGGATATCTGGTTCAGTACCTGAGAGAAAATGGGAAATCAATGCTTAATTTGGTTAATAAATTGGAGGAAACAACCTTATGGAAGCAAAGGTTGGTTGAACTAAGTATATTTGGGTTTGGAGAGGGCCTTAGCGAGGAATTGGGAGATTTTTGTTGTAGAGTTAAGAAGGTTACATGTATGACTTAAGGAAAACTACAAGGAACTCTACTCTCTTTGAAGGCAAACTTCATCCAACCTTCTAAGTTTCAACACAGGTAATGGGTCTCCTTCCTTTCTTCAAAGAGGTTCTCGAGCAAGAGATCCCTAGGATGGTTAGCGAGGTACAAGTGGATAAGACCTTTCCTTGGGGACACTTTGATGGGGCCTTTCAAGGATGGAATAGAACAACGAGACTTGAGTTTACCTATTTCCCATCATATTCCCATCACTTTCACTTTAAACAAAACATGGGGTGAGGAACCAACAATCTGGGTGAATTTATGTCACTCTACTATTTGATTAAATTTTCCTTGGATAGGGAGTTTTTTGCAATTTGGATATTTGGCGACTCCCTTATGGTTATCATATGGATTCTTGAACAGGTGTAAGTTCAAAATATTGGACTGTTTCTTGTAGCGCAAAAGATGAAGGACATAGCAACAACTTTTCAATATATCAGATGAAGGACATAGCAACAACTTTCCAATATATCAGATGAAGGACATAGCAACAACTTTCCAATATATCAAATTTTCATATATTTTCCGTGAGAAAAACCAAGTGGCAGATAAATTCTCAAAGGAAGGTCTAGTTGTGATGGAGAATACATATGTCCTTGCATAATTTCACAAAGAGCATTGTCCGATTAGCAAATAGGATAAGCTAGAGGCCTTTTAATGAGACCTTTTGAATTTGGATATGTAGTATGAATTTCTCTTTTCGAGGGTTTGACGATTTATTTGCTATCAGTGGATAGTTTTTTTGTTGTTAGTGTAATACTGTCTTTGAAAATATTTAGAGTCTTGATAAGCTCAGTTTTTTGGTCATTCGAGGCCCTTCTCTCTGGGGCACACATGGTTAGTGCATTAAGAATTTATATATGTTAGTGTCATATTATCTTTGGCAGATTTTTAGAGTCTTGATCAACTCATTTTTTGGTCTTTCAAGACCTTCCTCTTTGGGGCATACATGGTCAGTACATTAAACACCTTATAATTGTATTTTATATTCTACTTGAATACCAAATACTGGAAAAAAATACAATAAATTGATTATTTATAATAAATATACTAACCAACTTAAATTATCATACTCATCTCAATACAAGGCCAATACAAAACATATGACAACTTAAACTACAATTTAACTATTTATTATTAATATGTTTATGATTTTTTTCCAATGTGTTACCTTTTCCATTTAAACTCTCTAATAATGATTTTCATAGGTTTATAATAAAATTTTCCATTTAAACTCTCTAATAATGATCACTTTCACAGGTTTATAATAAAATTTGAATGTTTAAAATTTTTATGTTGTAAAGTTTTGTGGCTTTGTGCTTTAAAAAAAAGTTAATAAAATTTTAGTGGTTTGTTGAAAATATATTTTTTTTACTGGTGAGATACCGCGACATTATGACCCAGGGGAATCTAAACTGTCAAAGTCACCCGTAACTCCCTTGGTTGAGATGCCATGATCCAGGGGCATCTAAGCTGTCAAATTCATCCGGGGATCACACTTGGCATGGACCGCACCAACCCTTAATATGGTTGGATCCATGGGTTTCAAACCGATGACTTTCACTTACTGAATGCCTTAACAATGCACTCCCTCACCGACTACTCTACATCTAGACCTCTGAAACTTTGAAAATATAATTTGAAAAAATATTATTCAATTTATTGAAAATAATAAATTTCATTTAAAAAAGTTTAAAAAATATAAAATAAATTTAAAAAAGTTTAAAAAATATAAAATGAATTAAAAACTAGACAAATTCATATTTTTTTTAACACAAATTAAAGTTTTGTTTTAATATATATATTTTTTTAATTCAAAAAATCTAAAAATTCTTAAAATAGAATATTTTTTTTTATTAATGAGATGAAATTATAACTTCTAACTAAAATTCCTATTAAATTAAAAAAATAATAATAATTAAAAAATATTAAATTCAAAAACCAATAAAATAATAGATTGTAAATTTTATTGTTAGTATGTGTTTAAAGAAACTTATCCTAATTATTTCAAAGTCTTAGTGGAAATCTCGATGAAAACCATCTTCGAGTTATGTAGGAGATAAGTTAAAAAGTTGAGGATATGCTAAGGAAAAAAAACACTCTATATGAGATTCGTTTCAGTCTTGGTGGTAGTTATTTTTTAATTAAAAAAATAAAATCAACACTAATAAGTCAAATGACTATTTTTTATTATTATGATTTTCAAAGTTTCCACACCTAAATCTTACCGATAGTCATATCCTTATTACTAATTGAATTTTTTGATTTCTTTCTCATCATCAAAATTGTTAGAATTAGGGCAATAAAGTAACAGTAGTATCTTTTTAATTTCAATGAATAAAACAACTAGATCTAAGATTCAACAAACTCAAATACTATAACTAGTAATCAGATCTAGGAGATCTAAATTGAGACAGTAATAAACTCAGTAAGAATTAGATTTGATGATCACATATCTACTATTCAATAGTTAAAAAAGAACTCTACTAATTGGACAATGAGTAGATCAGGATAAGACAAAATAATGAAGAAGATATATAAAGCTGAACTCAAAACATTACACAGATCTGCAGATCTAAAACCAATATGATCATAAACAGTAAACCAACTATAGAGGCAAATGTAAATTCAATATATAGCTTCAGATCTAAGAATTGATACACAAAACTAAATAGATCAAACAATACTGAAGTCAAAACCAAGTCCATATCTGAAAGTGATAAGTAGGTAGAATACCTTGTCTTGAAACCTTACCTTTGAAGAAGTTACAACAACCACAGGAGATGTAGGACCATTTGAATTATGCTCAGACAAGTTTCAGTTCATAGATCCATCATATGAAGTGGATCTCTTGCCAGAATATGAAAAACTTTCTTGCCACCAAAAGGGTAAAACCAAGAGCCCTCACAAAGACAAACCCTCAAACAACAGGAGGTTTAAACATTCACAACCCTACACAAGGAAACTGTGGATAAACCCTATTACAACAGAAGATAGGAGGCCGTGCCCCAAACGCATACCACAACAAGAATAGTAGGCCACAAACTAGAGGCACACCAGACAGTAGATGAGAGAAAATTGCAGCCTATAGGTTCACCACACAAAAATAGAAGGAGAGGCCGCATCCTGTAGACACCTCACACAACAGAGTAAAAAAGGGTCACACCCTAGAACTCATCCACAACAGAAAATGGAGATGGTCGCACCCTAGAACTCAGCCACAACAGATGGGTGAAGGAGTCGCACCCTAGAACTCAGCCACAACAGATGGGAGAAGGAGCCACACCCTTCACAACAAATATATCACAGCCAAAACAAGGAGAGGCCGCACCCTAACAGCCCTCAAGGGGAACCGCTGTCACACACCACACAAACCCTGCAACAAAAAGGAACAGGCTGCAGCAAGGAGGCTCTACACACAGGAGGCCGCAACTAGGAAACACCAATAGAAGAGGGTCGCAGATAGAAGACACTAGTAGAAGAGGGCCGTAGCTAGGGGAAGATCCACTCACTCCAAAAACAAAAGATAATGATATGTATGTTGAGGGTAGGAGAGGGTTGTATTTATAGTTTAGGTTAGGGGTAAAATTAAGTTAAAATAATAATTAAAATGCCATGTTTAAATTAAACAGTTTAAACATGGTATAATAAATATTTTAATTTAAATTTAATTTACCCCCAAAACAAAATTAACATAAAAACCCTAAAGAAACACAAGTAAAGGTAAAGGAGGGTTAGCAAGGTGGCAATACTCATTCCTTCATTTTTCATGGTGAACTTATTACTTTATCATCATTGCATATGGGACTTATCCCTCATGTGGTTATGTCCTTCTTCAAGGAAGGTCATGCACCATCAAAGTACTTGATCGAGGATCAAGTAGCCCCAGAACTTCTTTTGGGGTCTTATCCACCAAGGTCAAAGACCAAGGATCAACCCATGCCATATGCATGGGTACCCTGGACATTTCAAAGGGCCCTAGGCTTATCTAGGGGCTTTAACTGCTTGGTCCTAGACCAAGAACCCTAGTCGTATACTGGGGGCCCTCTCAGGGGTCTTTACTGCTTGGTTCTAGACCAAGAACCCCAGTCGTATACTGGGGGCCCTAACAAGGGTCTTTTGCCATGGAACTAACTATTTAGTCCCAGACCAAGTACCCCAGGAGTGCACTGGGGGCCCTAGATCTCGTCTAGGGTCTTAGCCATCCTCTAGAAGAATGGCTCTTGCAGCTGCTTATAAATTTAACACTCCCTCTTAGCAAGAGAGGCATTCTTGGCTACACCAAGCTTGTCATGAAAGTATACAAACTTTGTCAAGGACAATGGCTTGGTGAAAATGTCTTTTGTTTGTTCTGCTGTTGGAACATACTGAATGCTGAGAACGTTCTTTTGAACCATGTTCCGGACATAATGATATCTCATCTCAATGTGTTTCAATCTATCATGAAACACTGGGTTCTCAGTGAGCTTTATACAACTCTGATTGTCACAGTGGATGACTGTGGGTTCAAGCTCTGAACTGAACAAGTCTGAAAGTAGCTTCCTGAGCCACACTGCTTCTCTACCAGCAGCACTAGCAGTAATGTATTCTACCTCTGCAGTGCTTTGGGCTACAGAGCCCTGTTTCCTGCTGGACCAGGAAATCATTGTTGAACCCAAACTGAAGCAATATTCAGAAGTACTCTTCCGGTCCACTGCACTGCCCATCCAATCTGAATCTGAAAAACCATGGAGCATCACACGTCCACTAGATGTGTATCTGAGACCATAAGCTATAGTCCCCCGGACATATCTCAGGATATGTTTTACTGCAACCATATGTATATTCTTAGGTTCACACATGAACTAGCTAAGAGCATTTACTACATAACATATGTTAGGTCTCGTATGTATGAGATACATCAAGGATCCAATGATCTGCCGATATAAGGTGGGATCTTCTGGATCTGAACCTGTGACTTGATCTTGGAGTTTCTTTAGGTTAGAGATCATTGGAGTCGTCATGGACTTGCAGTCCATCATGCCAAATCTGCGAAGTATATCAACTGCATATTTACTCTGTGAGAGAAAAATCTCTCCTGGTTTCTGCCAAACCTCCAAACCCAAAAAATAGTGCATGAGCCCCAAATCTTTCATTTCAAATTCTTTAGAAAGCTCCCTCTTAGTCTGAGCTATCAAGTTTTCTTCTCCAGTGAGGAATAGATCATCCACATATAAGACTAGGATAACTGGATGATTTTGAATGATCTTTGTATAAAGATTTGGATCTGCTATGCTCTTGGAGAATCCAAGACTTTGTAGAAAGCTGTCTATTCTACCATACCAAGCTCTTGGAGCTTGTTTCAACCCGTACAGATCTTTCTTGAGTTTACATACATGAGATCTTTTATCATGTATTACGAAACCTTCAGGTTGCTCAATGTAAACCTCTTGTTCAACTTCACCATTAAGAAAAGGAGTCTTAACGTCCATCTGGTGAAGTTTCCAACCAAAAACTGCTGCAAGTGAAATAATGATTCTGATAGAAGAATACCTGGCAACTGGAGAAAAAATCTCGTCGTAGTCAATTCCATCTTTCTAAGAGAAACCACGAGCCACAAATCTCGCCTTGTATTTCTCAACGCTGCCATCTGCTGCATGCTTTATCTTATAAATCCATTTTGAAGTCACTACAAATTTACCATGAGGTCTAGGAACTACGGTCAATACATCATTCTTCAAAATAGAATCATATTCTTCGTTCATAGCATCTTTCCATACTTGATGTTTGAAAGCATCAACAAAGGTGGAAGGTTCTGAATCAATTACAATATTTAATTGAGCTATGAGACCGGATTACTTATCTGGTTTCTTGCTTTCTCTAAAGGTGCCCTTCGGAGCTGAGTGCTTTTCTGCTTCTTTCAATATCTCCCGACACCAAGCTGGTTTCCTTTTGACAGGATGTAACTCCATTGGAAATTCAATAGAGTCTCTTGACAGATCTGCTACAATTTCATAGGTTTCCTCCCTCTGCTCATCTGGAGGAGAAGAATCAAATGATGGAGCTTTCTGCTCCTTTGAATCACATGGAAGATCTCTGGCCCGACGGAATGTTGTTTCTTCATGAAATGTCACATCTCTGCTTACTTCAATGAACTTTTGGCCAGGGATATAAATCCTGTAGGCTTTTGAGGTCTCAATGTATCCCACTAAATTTCCTTTCTTACTGGAGGGCTCTAGTTTAGTCCTTTTCTCTTTTGGAATGTGTATATAAACTGGACTGCCAAAGATTCTTAAATGCTCAACTAAGGGTTTACACCTGGTGAAAACTTCTTTAGGAGTTTTCTCTTGAAGGACTTTGTGAGGACATCTATTCTGTATGTACACTGCTATATTGGCAGCCTCAACCCAAAGTGATAGAGGAAAGTTTTGATCATGCATCATGGCCCTGGCAGCTTCACAGATAGTTCTGTTCTTTCGTTCAGCAACACCATTCTGCTGAGGGTTGTATGGTACGGTTAGCTCCCTCTTAATTCCGGAAGCTCGACAGAGTTCATCATATTTGACGGAGTCAAATTCTTTACCATTGTCTGTTCTGAAAACTCGGATGTGTCTTCCTATTTGATTTTCAACAAGATTCTTGAAATCTTGAAATCTGCTAAAGGATTCATCTTTAGTCTTTAAAAAGTAAATCCAAGTTTTACGTGAGAAATCATCAATAAAAATAATATAATAGATACAACCATTCATAGAGGGTGCAGACATAGGACCACAAAGATCAGAATGGATTAGGTCCAAGATTCCATATGATTTTCTGTTACTGAGAGGATAAGGTTTATTTATGTTCTTACCAAGTGAACAACCTTTACAGACACTATTATGCCCAACAAAAAATACTAGCATACCTGTCACCATCTTTTGCAAACCTGGGAATGCATTGTAGTTGAGGTGTCCAAGTCTTCTGTGCCAAAGCTCGCAGGGATTGATCGTCTCATGAACTAGAGCTTGAACAACTTGAACTGAAAGCTTATAAAGTCCACACTCACGAGTTCCAATTGTTATAACAGTACTTAAATCTTCATTTGAGGACCATAAAAGGTCTTTACCTTTTGAAAAAGATACTGAATAACCTTTACTTTCTAGAACTAGAACAGAGATTAAATTTTTCTTTAAACCAGGTACATAAAGGATTTCATCAATGTGAGAGATGTTATCTGAGAGAAACTGGAAAGAGGTGGAGAAAGAACCTTTTATGTCATAGGTTCCATCATCGCCTAGCTCAACCTTTGCTTTGAATTTCTTGTCTTGATAATTTGCAAGGTTATGTTTGAAGCCTGCCATGTGTCTAGAAGCACCATTGTCTATTAGCCAAATCTCCTCTGATTTGGTGATAGTGCCTGAAAGAGCTGAGATGAGGTAATATTCCTTCTGTGGTTCTTGTTCTTTAGTGGCAGCCCTGGTTTGTCTTCTTTGAGGCTCCTCTTGGGGTTTAGCCTCTTCAGTGTCAACTGAGGCTTGAAATCTTCCTTTTCTTCTCTGCTGAGAGGGAGGCCTCCTGCAATATTTTGCATAATGCCCTAGCATATTGCAGTTAAAACATTTAACTTTAGATAAATGAGGATTGAGATGAGAGAGATTACCTTTGCCTTTTGACTTCAGCAACTTCTTCCATTTCTTGGTCTTTGCTGCAAGGGCATGATATTGTAGGATAGGATAATCATTTCTGTTGTTTAGTCTTCCTTCTTCTTCTAAGCAGTCATGCCATAGCCTTTCAAAGTTAGGTTGGGATTCTCTTCCATTCACGGATGCAAGGAAAACTCCCCAAGCAACAGGAAGTCCATCAATTGCTATTTGAACTAGGTCATCATCATCTACAGGATATCCTATTGCAATAAGCTGATCTTTAGTTTGAGCAATTGTGGAGAAAAAGGTGGCAACTGTATCATCCTTTCCCATTTTCAAAGTACGTAATTGTTTCTTCAAGATTCTTTTCTGAGTAGATGCCTTCTTCTCATAGAGGTTTGCCAAAGCATCAAAGCACTCTTTGGCAGTCCTTAAATGACCAATTAAGGGCATCATGTTGTCTTTGATAGAATAAAAAATGATTCTTTTCGCCTTGGTTTGTTTCCTCTTATATGCTGCCCTAGCTGTGTTTGTAGTAGGTTCATTGATATCCCTAGTGATATAATCTTCTAGATCATTTTATTCAAGTATGTTTATTATTCTGTATTTCCAGGCATTAAAGTTTGCAGCCCCTACAAGTCTGTCTTCAGCTTTAACTGATAAGGAAGTCATGTTTGAATCTGTGCTAGATTAGATGACTGAAATCTGCAAAAAATCCCTAACAAAGAGGATCTGTGTAGGCTCAAGATTAGGTTCTTGAGCTCTGTTTATACCCTTAGCTCTGATACCATGTTAGAATTAGGGCAATAAAGCAGAACAATAATATCTTTTTAATTTCAGTGAATAAAACAACTAGATCTAAGATTCAACAAACTGAAATACTTTAACTAGTATTTAGATCTAGGAGATCTAAAGTGAGACAGTAATAAACTCAGTAAGAATTAGATCTACTATTCAATAGTTAAAAAAGAACTCTACTAATTGGACAGTGAGTAGATCAGGATAAGACAAAATAATGAAGCAAATCTATAAAGATGAACTCAAAACATTACACAGATCTGCAGATCTAAAACCAATCTGATCATAAACAGTAAACCAACTATAGAGGCAAATGTAAATTCAATATATAGCTTCAGATCTAAAAATTGATACACAAAACTAAATAGATCAAACAATACTGAAGTCAAAACCAAGTCCAGATCTGAAAATGATAAGTAGGTAGCATACCTTGTCTTGAAACCTTACCTCTGAAGAAGTTACAACAACCATAGGAGATGTAGGACCATTTGAATTATGCTCAGACAAGGTTCAGTTCATAGATCCATCATATGAAGTGGATCTCTTTCCAGAATATGAAAAACTTTCTTGCCACCAAAAGGGTAAAACCAAGAGCCCTCACAAAGACAAACCCTCAAGCAACAAGAGGTTTAAACATTCACAACCCTACACAAGGAAACTGTGGATAAACTCTATTAAAACAGAAGATAGGAGGTCGTGCCCCAAAGGCATACCACAACAAGAATAGTAGGTCGTAGACTAGAGGCACACCAGACAACAAATGAGAGAAAATTGCAGCCTATAGGCTCACCACACAGCAATAGAAGGAGAGGCCACAACCTATAGACACCTCACATAGCGGAGTAAAAGAGGGCCGCACAATAGAAAATGGAGAGGGCCACACCCTAGAACTCAGCCAAAACAGATGGGTGAAGGAGCCGCACCCTAGAACTTAGCCACAACAGATGGGAGAAGGAGCTGCACCCTTCACAACAAATATATCACAACCAAAACAAGGAGAGGCCGCACCCTAACAACCCTCAAGGGGAACTGCTGTCACACACCACACAAACCCTGCAACAAAAAGGAACATGCCGCAGCAAGGAGGCTCTACACACAGGAGGCCGCAGCTAGGAAACACCAATAGAAGAGGGCCGCATATAGAAGACACCAACAGAAGAGGGCCGCAGCTAGGAGAAGATCCACTCACTCCAAAAACAAAAAGATAATGATATGTATGTTGAGGGTAGGAGAGGGTTGTATTTATAGTTTAGGTTAGGGGTAAAATTAAGTTAAAATAATAATTAAAATGCCATGTTTAAATTAAACAATTTAAACATGGTATAATAAATATTTTAACTTAAATTTAATTTACCCCCAAAACAAAATTAACATAAAAACCCTAAAGCAACACAAGTAAAGGTAAAGGAGGGTTAGCAAGGTGGCAATACTCATTCCTTCATTTTTCATGGTGAACTTATTACTTTATCATCATTGCATATGGGACTTATCCCTCATGTGGTTATGTCCTTCTTCAAGGAAGGTTATGCACCATCAAAATACTTGATCGAGGATCAAGTCGCCCCAAAACTTCTTCTGGGGTCTTATCCACCAAGGTCAAAGACCAAGGATCAACCCATGCCATATGCATGGTTACCCTGGATATTTCCAAGGGCCCTAGGCTTATCTAGGGGCTTTAACTGCTTGGTCCTAGACCAAGAACCCCAGTCGTATACTGGGGGCCCTCTAAGGGGTTTTTACTGCTTGGTTCTAGACCAAGAACCCCAGTCGTATACTAGGGGCCCTAACAAGGGTCTTTTGTCATGGAACTAACTGTTTGGTCCCAGACCAAGTACCCCAGGAGTGCACTGGGGGCTCTAGATCTCGTCTAGGGTCTTAGCCATCCTCCAGGAGAATGGCTCTTGCAGCTGCTTATAAATTTAACAAAAATAAAGAAAATAAAAACTAAAACAAATGGAAGTAAAAGATATATGAGGAATTTTATGATCTAATTTTTTTTTCCATCAGGAAAATTCCTCAATTATATTGATATATAATATGTTTTCATGACAAAGATTTAAAATCCCAACTGTAGGGTCCACTGTCATATGTATCTTTCCTTTATAATGATCTTTCTGTCAACAAAAGGAAAAAGATCATAAGATGAAAACTAAACAAAAAACTACTATGAGTCTGAAAATTACATAAAAAAGAGTTTAAGTCCCGAGAAAGCTAGATACTTATGTGTTGCATAACTTTAAAAGGTTTTGAGATATATGACAGGCCCTCATATCCATCTATCCAATGATTGTATGTAATAATTCCAGCCTTTTCTACCTTTGATAGTTAATCTGTTGTTTTGTTGTGCTCACTATAACTGTACTTGTAGGTGAGATTTATAAGTTTTATATAGACATCAACTCTAACCACATTATCATAATAATGATTCATACATTTCCATCAATAATAATTGAGCCTCTTCTTTGTAACAAATATTTAAGACTTCGAGGTTAGTAATAATCAACTCCAATTTAGGGAGAGGGAGGTGTGGGTTATAATTCATCTTCCCATATATATAAAAAAATATATATTATTTTTATATAATGATTAGGTTTAGTTTCAAATAATAAGGTAAAAGCAATAGTATTTTATTTTTATTAAATGTAAATATTTTTAGTTTAAATAATCATTCAAAAAATTAAAATAATAGGAGACTTATTTCTCATTTTAATGGTTTAAAAAAGGGGAATATCTTCACCCGCCATTGTCAAAATCCCTTACAGAGTGAAATCTCTAGCTCAACCATTTGAAAACTCTCTTATTATAATATGCCTTGAACAAATAACATTCAAGCAGACATAATGGAAAACTTGGGAGCTTCAATGGGAGAATGAAGGTTATCCATGCAAGAAAGGGAGGGGGCATTTGCAAAGCATGGATATAGGTTATGATAATAAGTCAACATTTTTTATTCAATTCTCTGAAGACATGATTGATCGAAAAAGGATCAAAGATAACACTTACCTCCCTTAAGTGATTTTCTATAGGTTCCAAATCCACTTTGTAGACCAGGTGCTTAATTGTCATCTAGTTTACTACTAACAATGAATCCCCAAAGCATTGAATCCTTCTCACCCCACAATCAAAAGCTAATTTCAAAAGAAACGTCAACGCCAATGTTTCGGATATATTATTTGACCTCAATCCTCTATTAAATTTGAAAGTATAATAGTGAGATTCTAAAAGCAACAAGAAGCTCCCTATTCCACAATGCTTGCCATTCCCTTGATAGGCTTCAGAAGAATCCCTAACTACAATTTTTGTCTATCAACAATTCACCTATTTGGCATGAAGCCCTAGGACATGGAGCCACTTTTACAAAGTTAAAAATTTCCACCACTTGAGAGAAAACTTGAAAAGTTGGGATTTCCTTCTTAACAAAAAGCCTATTATTAATAACCACACATGCTTACCCAACAAAAAGGACCAATTGGAATTTTCTCCATTGAAATGGAGAGCACTCAAAGTATTGCTCAATCATCATATTGATCCATATTTAGGAGCAGAACAAACTGATTAATAGACTGAATATAATAAACACAGAGATATGAAGAACAACACAGATATCTAGTGAACAATATCTTCTATTGAATAAATGAAATAGGTTGAAACTATAAAATTGCAGAACTACACTTTCTCGAATGGTGGTAGCTATCTCTGATAAGGGATGTGGCTGCTACACACATCCGTCTGAGTAGAATGATTACAATGAGGCTCCAGAGGGCTTTTTGATATTACTCGTGAATGCCAAAACCCTAGACATCCAAAAACTTAACCATAGGAAGTGAAACGCCAAAATTTATGTGGACCCCTATGGGTAAGTTGGTACCTCAACTTCCCGGGGTTGTAAATTTTGTATACCACTCAGATTACGGATAACCCCGATCCGGAAAAACTAAAAAGAGTAAGGAAGCTCTCCATGCGAGAACAATGGGAAAGTAACCTTAACCTGTACAATATTGTGTTTGAGCTCCGGTAGTTCAAGCAAGGGATTATTGGCGAATTTCACTGGTATTCCTAGTGGCATGCAGAGAGGATTTAGTATAGACGTGAAAGATACTGGGTTCTGAGGTTTTTTCGTCTCACTATGAAGGAGAGGGAGAGAAAAAAAAAGAAAGGGCCTCCACCTTCATCCAGTTACAAATAGAAAAAGGAGGGGGTGAGGACTAGGGACCTACAAGAGACTTGAATCCTCCATTTTAGGCACGTGATAGCCCATTGGAAAGGTCTTTCAGAGACATAAACATATTATGCCATCAAACTTTGACTTTGTCTACAGTTTGACTGTAGCGAGCCAAAAAAACAATGTTTAGGGCCCCAAAATGGCCCTGGAAGTACAAGATGTGCTGACATGAAAACATACAAAATAAGCTAGATGGATTAGATGGGAGGCCACTAGTATCCACCTGGAAGATGTGTAGGGCTTCTGACAACCCCGAAAGTGTAGAACCCACAATTACAAAGAAGTACAAAAGAACGTGTTGAACTAAAAACAGTCAAGAGGAACCAGTTGGAATAGGTGGGTGGCCACCAATATACACCTGGATCAATCCTCCCCCCTTAGGAAGCAATTGTCTCCATTGCGTTGAGTGCTCCAATCAGGCGAGGAAACTTCTGTTGAATTTGGCCCCGGGTGAGCCACTTTCCTTGGTGTAGAAGTTTCCCTGCCTTGGCAAACCGATAAAGTTGGATCCTCTGTTAGCAAGTGCCCTTGACCTGTGTGTCCACTATCTGATTAGTGGATGCTTGTTCTATGCAGTCAGGGTTGAGCTCTGTCGATGTCAGTTGTTTTGCGATCTTTGAGGTGTCTAATAATGGTGGAAAATATGGTCGAAGGAGGTCGACATTGAAAAATGGGTGCAAGCCAAGGAAGGGTGGACTGTTGAGCTCAAAAGCATTGCTACCCACTGCCTCTGTGAAAGTGTAAGGCCCATAGTGATGTGGGCGGAGCTTCCGATGGGGCCCTGTGAGACGCTCCTTCTGCAAATGTAACCAAACTTTGTCTCCAACCTAAATATGGCGTGGTACCCTGTGCTGATCATGGAGTTGCTTGTACTTAGCATTGGATTTCTGCAAAGTCTCATGGACTTGTTGGCGGATGTGTTGAATCCGCTCAATGAATTTGGTGGCTTTGTCGGTCTCAAACTGAAAATGGGAAGAGTTTATCGGTGTGGTGGAAAGAGGTAGTACAACATCAATGGTACCCAAGGGTTGGAATCTCAACCCATCCTAAAATGGGCTATGGTCAATGGAGATATGGAGAGCCATGTTGTAACCATGCTGAACATAGGGGAGACTCTCTTCCCATGTATGTGGATTCTTAGAGTTGTACATGCACAGGATGTGCAAAATCATCCAATTGATGACCTCTGTTTGGCCGTTTGTTTGGGGGTGGAAAGTAATGGATTTAGTGATCTTGGTGTCCAACAGTGACCAGAGACTCGACCAAAATGTGTTGAGGAACCTGTTGTCCTAGTCAGAGATGATGGTTTGTGGTATCCCAAAATGGGCCCACACTCGTTCGAAGAAGAACTTGGTAGTATCTGCCACTGTGATATTCTTCTTGCAGGCTGGGAGGATGGCCATCTTCAAAAACTGATCAATGACCAAAAATACACAATCATTTCCTTGCTTGGTGGATGGAAGGCTAGACATGTAATCCATTGAGATGGATTCCCAAGGCTTCTCAAGAGTATGAAGAAGGGTGTTTAAGCCTTGATTCTTGATGACCGACTTGGAAATGGCATAGGCAGTGCAAGATATGATATACTTGCTGACGTCATGTCAAAGTTTTGGCCAATAAAAATGTTTCTGAAGAATGAGCACAATTTTCTCCACGCCAAAATGTCCCGCCATACGACTGTAGTGGGCTTCCCAAATCATCTTTGCACGCTCGCTTGTAGGAACACAGAGATGGCCCAGATGGAATAATAGTCTGTACTGAATGTGAAAATCGGTGGCAGTCGCTCATCTACCCAAGAGATGACAGGTGGTGGCAAACTTTGAATCTTGCTGATAAAGTTGGGGCCACTCAAATGCCTCATGTCCATAGGAATGGAGCACAGTGGTGAGTGCAACCACGAGAGGTTGACTAAGGCAGTCAACGACATGATTTGAGATCCATGTCTTATACTTGATGTTGAGATGGAAGTGTTGCAGGTAGGTGGACCACTTCTGATGGCGGCCATTCTTCAATTTCCCCTGTGTCTGTATGAACTGCAGAGGCTTGTGATAAGTGTGGATGATCGTCTCCTTTCCCAGTATGTAATGTTTCCATTGACGACAGGCTTGTACAATGGAATACATTTCCTTGTCATAAGTGGGGTACTTTTCATAGGTGGGGTATTTCTGGACAGTATCTGAGAGTGTCTTACTATGGTATGCCACTAGATGACTGTGTTGAGTGAGAACTGCGCCTACAACATAGGCAAATGCATTAGTCTCAATCTCAAACAATTGTTGCAGATTGGGTAAGGAGAGAACTGAAGCTGACTACAAGCAATGCTTCAGATCATCGAATTATCGTTGTTGTTCCTTCTCCCACACAAACTTTTCCTCGCCACCGCCCTTGGTCTCTTGGCTGAGGGCCCATGCAATATGGGAGAATCCCAACATGAACCATCGGTAGAAGTTGACCAGTCCCAAGAAGATTTGAAGCTTGGTTAGTGTGGTCGAGGCTGGCCAGTCACAAATGACTTGGATCTTAGCTGGATCAACATGTACCCCATTCACATCAACAATGTAGCCCAAGTATTGGACCTTGTTCATGCCAAAGGATCATTTTTCCAAGTTGGAATATATCTTGTGCTACCGTAGAGTGCTCAAAACCCGTTGAATATGCCGCATGTGATCCTCCCAAGTTCTTTTGAAGATGAGGATGTCATCTAGATATACCACCACAAAAGAGTTGGTGAAGGGTCTCAATACATTGTCCATCAACCTCATGAATGTTGTTGGTGCATTTGTTAGGCCAAAGGACATGACCAACCATTCGAAGAGACCTTCTTCAGATTTGAAGGTAGTCTTCCATACATCAGCTGGTTTGATGGAAACCCGGTGGTAGCCAAACTTTAGGTCAATCTTGCTTAAGAACTTTTCCCCCTTGAGTTGGTCAAGAAGATCATCAATCCTGGGAATTGGGTTTTGGTTCCTGACTGTGATTTTATTTAAGGCTCTGTAATCAACGCAGAGTTGCCAAGTCCCGTCCTTCTTCTGCACCAGTACAATCGGGCTTCTGCAAGGGGAGGAGATGGGTCTAATGTGCCCCTTTTGAAGAAGCTCTTGGATCCGACGCTTGATTTCGTCATTTTCCATCAGTGAGCGACGATAGACTGGTCCATTAGGCATAGGTTCACCAAGGGTTAGATCAATTGGATGCTTGACTTGACAGTGCGTTAGTACCCCAGTGAGTGAGGAGAAGATGTCTCTATACTCTTCCATGATCCCATCCACTTGCTTCTACTGCAAAGAGAGGCTTTGTGTAGAGGCCATGGATGTGGCGGCGACCTTCTTCTTAATGTGAGCGTAGATCACAAATAAGATGAAATTTAGGGTCTATGAAATGACCTTACTGCATTGCTTAGCAGAGATTAAAGAAATAGCGGTAGGTGACGCTACCTATGGTATCCTGTACAATTGTCTTCCCAAAGTAATAATAATATTGCGGGGTCTAGACTCATACACAACATGCCACTTCCACAAATATGGTTGTCCTAAAAGAACATCACAAAATTCAAGGGGAGAAATATCACACAATACCTCATTTTTGAAAGGCTTGATGTCGTAGGAAAAATGACAGTCTCTTCCTTGGCGAAGCCAGCCGATGGTGTATGGATGCAGTTGTGGTGTCGTCGACAGGTCCAACTACTTGACGACCTCTGCTGAAATCGGGTTCTTTTGACTGCCTCTATCGACAAGAAATGAAGCAGATCCCCCTTTACCCACATATGTGAGTGAAAGAGGCATTCTAGTTCCTCTAGTTCTTCTGGTTCGCTTGGAAGGAATTTGGTGGTAGCGACAATGGCACTAGGTTCAACATCGGTAATATGCTTCCCTCCTTTAGGATTTGATTCATAATTAGAATCAGCCTCTGACTCGGAAGCCTTTAGCTCTGCCACGAGTGACTTCTTGGAGTGATATTCTTCGGTGTTGTGACAAGGTATTTTATGGTACTCACACCATTTTCCCGTGTCCTTCTTTGTCTTCTCATTGTCCTTCTTGTGTTGCGGCCTGGACTGGTTGTCCTGAGAGTGGCCATATTTTCTCTATCCCTTGCTATGTGGGTTGGGGCCGTTGTTTCTCTGCTTCATCTATGAGGAGTTTGCAGATGCAAACTCTCGCCTCTTCTACTTAAATTTATGCTCGATCTTGAAAACCTATCTATAAGTCGTACCCAATGAGGCGATGTCCAGAAACTCCATTTTTGCTTGAATGTATCTATGAAAACAACCATGGTATTTGAGCACCAGATGTCGCTTAGAGTCTTTGATACCCAATTTGGTGTGTAGGGTATGAAAAATATTGGTGAAATCTGGTACTATCTGGTCCCTTTCTTGATGCAGGGTGGTCCATCTAGTGTATTGGTCCCCGTAGCTTCCAACAGGGTATTATTGTTCTTTAATGGCATCCCAGAAGGAATTCCATGTAGGGGAAACCACAAATATTGCAGATTCCTCTATGGCCCTTTGCTCAGAGTAAGTTTCCCACCAGTCCTTAACATGGGGGATGGCCTTGAGGAGTGCAAAAGTAATATTTTCCCTAACGGAAAAATTGTGGACCAAAAAATACCCTTCAAGCAGATTCAACCATTTATCTACATGATCCGCATCTATAAGTCCTTCAAATAATGGAATATCAAAATTTACCTATACCTCAAAGGGGGTTGCATGGATTCTTGATGAATATGCTTCTCCCGTGGGCAGCCACTGAAGGATCTGTGCAAAGTTGTCCATCATTTCGTTCCTTTTTCGCACAAGGGCTTCCTCGACCAACATTTTAAAAGGATCTCCCACTCCATCATCTTTGTTTTCATCTCCCATGGGTTGTTGCCGAGATCAACGCGCTCGATATTGCAATGGCTCGATTGGTTCGAGTCCCAAATTCTTGTACCCAGATCTTGTCAGGGACATGCACGAAGAAAAATAAATGAAGAGAAGATCGATCTGATACCATTGATCTAGATTTAGGAGATAAACGAACTGATTAACAGTCTGAATACAATAAAATAGATATATGAAGAACAACACAGATATCCAGTGAACAATATCTTCTATTGAACAAATGAAATAGGATGAAACTGTAAAACTGCAGAAATGAAACACTTGCTTGAATGGTGGTAGCTATCTTTGAGAAGAGATGTGGCTGCTACGCGCATCTTTTTGAGCAGCATGATTACAATGAAGCTCCAGAGGCCTTTTTGATATTACTCATGAATGCAAAAACCCTAGACATAAAAAAACCTAACCCTAGGAAGTGAAACGCCAAAAGTTATGTGGGCCCCTATGGGTAAGTTGGTACCTCAACTTCCTGGGGTCATAACTTTTGCATACGACCTCTATTTTAGGCGCGTGATAGCCCATTGGAAAGTTCTTTCAGAGAGATACACATTACACCATCGAACTCTGACTCTATCTACAATTTGATTGTGGCGAGCCAAAAAACAATGTTTAGGGCCCTAAAACGACCCTGGAAGTACAACAAGATGTGTTGACATGAAAACATACAAAATATGTTAAAGTTTAAGCTATTATTAGGTTTCTTTCAATTTACTAGATAACCATAGCATAGATAGGATCACTGAGAGAAACACAATCACAAGAGTACACAAGCATTTATCCTGGGAAACCCTCAAGGGGAAGAAAACCCAACAAAACTTCTTTAATATAGATTCAATAACCAAGTACAGTTCCAAAATAACTCTCTCTCCATGAGAGACAAACCACCATGTTGCTATACCAGAAAATCCAATGCAAAGACAATAAACCAAACACTAGAGAATATCCTCTCCCAAGCAATGTGCCTCTCTCTCTTCCTTCTTTGGACAACTGGTAATTGTAACTTCCTTCAATACTTGCGCACTAGATGAGTGAGCCGAGTGTGTGTCCAAATGAGTGGATGGCTTCCTTTATTTATACAAATTGACAAGCACTGAAAGGAGGTGTCTCTTCACTGGCAAGGTCGACTTGTCTTTCTGGGTGGTTAGAACCACTTTAATTTTCCTGGGGGCTAACTTCTTAATTTTCATATTACAATTAGGGTTTGGCCAATCCGCAAAAGGAGATTTGGTCAATTACAAATCCCGACATGATCAATCCACAAAAGGGGATTGATATAATGAATAATAGATCAATAATAAATAGAATATTCTTTGTAGTTACATAATATTTCAACACTCCCTCTTAACAAGAAGGATATTCTTTATCTTTTGACAGGTCATTGGATGTTATCATCAACTGAACAATATCATCTGAGAAATATCATCAACTGGGTAACAACATCAATTGGATAACATGGGGCATCAATATAATTCAATTGGTCATCTAACATCACGATCACTGACTAGTTCTCCATGAATCCATATTAAAGAAGTTTTGTTCTCTTTATCTTCGCATAGAAGATAGTTTTTCTTTCTTTCATCTTCACGCATAATATATTCTTTCTTATCTTCACACAAATGATATTCTATGAGTTTTTCCATTCCTTTTATGTTCTCCCTTCTCTTGTAGTTATCTATCTCACCCATCCACTGGGAGGACTACTTTTATCCACATTTTTGGTTATCGAGATGATAATATGATTATGTCATGATGATGGAAGATCAAACTCTTCATTAAGAACATTTTCCTGAAGAAGGTTACACTTGTCATTTTCTCCAAAATCATATTTTGAAAATAGTTCGCAGGCTGCATATATACTCTCCTGCGGGAATCCTTAATTTCCGCATGCTGCATTCAGCTTGACTGCGGACTTTCCGCACTGTGTTAATGGTTAGGGTGCAGACATGTTTCTAAAAGAGGAAAATGAATAAGTTCTCGATTCTTCTAGAAGGAATCTTCTAGAAGGGTGAGTTGGCTTTCGAATGGTTGGCAAAACACTGACTTTCCAGATATCTTGGGATCATTCCCTATCCAAGTAACCAAACTATATTCTCTTATATATTGGGGAGATTGCTTATGAAAAGGGTTAAGCAAGAAGAACAAGAAGAAGAAGCAAGCTAGCTAGAGATTGATTGGAGAACTTATGCAAGACTGTATGGAGGATTGAAGCTACAACAACAAGAGACAACAAGTAATCGTTTGTGGTTGAACTTCTTCATGCATGAGCAAGTGTGTGTGTCAGAGCTAGGAGCCATCGAAAGGAGATCTACGACATCAAGGCTCAGGTTGTATATTTCTCTTTCAGTTAATGCAATACATGAATGTGTCCCTTTCCCATAATGA
>ML783232.1:179430-208481 GCA_009831015.1 Picea engelmannii | reverse complement strand
CTTCTTCAGCACAACAAGTCCAAAGTTCTTCAAATGTCGGGTACTCCTTCCTTGTGTTCATGCTTGCGGAAAATGCATCCCATGTCTTGGGAAGACCATTGAGTACTATCTTCACCAATTCCTTTTCTGAAGTGGTCTCTTCAATAGCTTGTAGTTGATCTCTTAGCTGGGATATCCTTACAAAGTATGATGTTATGTTGTCGTCATCATTCATCTTCATGTCACGGAGCTCATTCTTCAGACTCATAACTTGTCCAATATTTCTGACTGAGAAGAGATTTGTTAGGGCATCATACATATTCTTCGATGAGTTAAGATGGGAGATGTAGGGTATCAAGTGGTCTTTTATGGAATCCACTATGATACTCATGGCATTGATGTCAACATCTTTGAACTTCTCCATAGCTGCAACGTTCTGCGGTTCCTTCTCTTCTCCTTCTTTAAACTCTGGCTTCACGATCTTTCCTTTCACAATGTCCAATACTTTATTCTTAGCAAGGATGAGGTCAATCCTTGTCTTCCATGCTCTTAAGTTAGAGGCTCCATCTAGCTTGTTCTCAGACTTCATAGAGTTCGTCATGACTTGCTTGACTTGGTCAAACCCTAGATTTGACCGAAAATCCAAACTTCACGTCTTGGCCTTCTAAGAGTACCAAGAGATGCGTTGGGCTAGGGCGCACTGATTTATTCGGAGATTAGGTCAATCTCGCCACTTAAGGTGCCTCGACAAGAGGTTTAGCGTTTCCTCAATGATCTCAATGTCTAGCGGCTATGTTTCCTTCCAGCATTTTAGGCTGACTGAAGGGGTGTGGGCCCATAACCTATTAGAATATAGAAGATGGTGTGCTCATTTTACCATTGATGATACCCTCATCACCCAACCATAGGCCTAAGCCTCCCTCCGAGCACCTTAACCTTGACTGAGAATTCCTACGGAAGAAAACCCTAGGCTAGATAGCCAAACAAGGAGCAACACATCTCTCCCCAAGGATAGCGCAACACAAAAGCTGATCAGATAGTCCCAAACCCTAGCCAAGATATATCCAAGCCAATACTGAGACTAGCTGCTGCTGCAGCTGCAGCTGCAACTCTCCTCCAAACCTGCGCACCAGACTGCAACTGCAGTGCGCACCAACTGGGAAACTGCAATCCTGAGATGTGACAAATGAGAACTGGTGCCCTGTATTTATAGTGATCCTACCAGTTTGCTGGGGCCAACTTCTCTTTATGGATATGTGTCTGTTCAGTATATTATTATTAATTCTAGCCGACTTCTTCTCTTGGAGGCTAATAGCCTAATATAAATTATCTTCTTGAGTCGACAAGGCTTCTAGGGTTATTAACCAACTCATTAGGGTTTCTCTTGCTTTCCGGAGTCTTCTATTCTCGTCAAGTTCACACATGGGGGTAAATACCTCCCGCAACTACCATAATATTAACAGGGAGATTTGTGGTATTGATGTTTCAAGTGAAAAGAAATGGCAAGTAATTCGAAGATGAAGATTGATAAGTTTAATGGGAAAAGTTTTGAGCTGTGGAAGCTCAAGATGGAAGATTTGTTGGTGGATAGAGATCAGTGGATCATGGTAGATCCAGGTACTGCACCTACAGGAACTTTAGCAGATGACTGGAAAAACTTGGATTGGAAGGCAAAGAGACTTCTCCCATTCAGTATTACTGAATGTTTCAGAGGAAGATACATCCAAGGATTTATGGGAAAAAATGGGGAAGTTGTATCAGTCTAAGTCCCTAGTGAATAAACTATTCCTGAGAAAGAAGTTGTATAACCTGAGGATGAGAGATGAAGACTCGGTGGCAAAGCATTTGAACGCCTTCAATATTGTGGTAAGTCAGTTAGTATCTGTTGAGATTAAAATTTCAGATGAAGATAAATGTATCAGTTTACTGTGTTCTTTACCAGACTCGTGGGATAGTCTGGTTGTGGCCATAGGTAGTAATACCACTTCCTTGAAGTTTGAGGAAGTGGTCTCATATTTGTTGTCAGAGGAGATGAGACAGAAGAATATAGAAGGACATAGCACATACACATTATTTGCAAGAGAACGTTCCCAGGAAAGAAATAGATCTAATTTCTCAAGTAGGAGATCTAAGTCTAAGGGTAGGTCTAAATCTCCCGGAAAGTTTGTAAGGGTATGTTGGAGATGTGGAAAAGAAGGGCACTACAAGAAGCAATGTAGATCCAAAGTTGAGAAAAAGAACGGATCTAAAAAATCTCATTCTACAGAAGAAAATACCTCCAAGGAAGAAGGAGGGGATGTGTACTTGGCTTCTTCAAGCACACATGCAGATCATGAGGCATGGTTGGTTGACTCTAGTGCATCCTTTCATATGACTCCCCACAAGGAGTGGTTATGCGAATATGAAAGGTATGTTGGAGGTAATGTTTTCTTAGGTGATGATTCGACAACCAGAATCATAGGACGAGGAAGAGTCAAGTTGAGGCTCATAGATGGAAGGATTAGAACAATGCTTGGTGTTATGCACATCCCAGGTTTGGCCAGAAATTTGATTTTTGTAAGAAAAATGGACGATGCAGGGGTAAAAACAATATTTGAAAAGGAAACCTGCAGGATGGTTCAAGAAGCAATGGTGTTGCTGAAAGGAGTTCGGTTTGGAACTCTGTATAAGCTGGAAGGAAGCACTATTAGTGATGGGTGTAATAGTTCCATTGTTCCTGATATTGGAGTTGAAGAAGAAAGAACTCCTACAGTCTCTGGAGAAAAGGTTATGCTATGGCATCAAAGACTGGGGCATATCAGAGAGAAGGGTCTTCGACTACTACACGGTAAAGGTATGGTTGAAGGTATGTCTAACTACTCTTTGGATTTTGATTTCTGTGAACATTGTCTATATGGGAAGCAAAATCGGGTAAGATTCCCCTCTGGTGCAGAGAGTGCAGAAGGAATCTTACAGCTAGTTCACAGTGATGTTTTTGGACATGTGTTGGTCCTATCATTGGGAAAACTTGTCTACTACGTCTCATTTATTGATGAATTCTCGAGGAATACTTGGATATATTTCCTCAGGAAGAAATATGAAGTCTTTGACAGGTTTAAAGAGTTTAAGGCTCTTGTTGAGAATCAAACAGAGAAAAGAATTAAGGTGTTGAGGACAGATAATGGCGGAGAGTTTTGCAGAAATGAATTTGAAGAATTTTGTAAGAAGTGTGGTAGAGCAAGGAAGAAGAATAATCCATATACACCTCAGTAGAATGGAGTTTCAGAAAGGATGAACAGGACGTTGATGGAAAAAACAAGGTGTATGCTTAGTGGTGTCAGGTTAGGGAAATAATTCTGGGCAGAGGCAGTGGGTACTGCATGTTACCTGGTCAACAGATCACCCTCATCAACGTTGGATGACAAGACTCCACAAGAGGTATGGACTGGTAAGAAACCTTCTCTCACACATCTCAAGGTATTTGACTACGATGCATATGTTCATGTTCCAAAGGAAAACAAGAGTAAGCTGGATGAGAAGGCTAAAAAGTGTATCTTTATTGGATATAAAGATGGTCTCAAAGGTTATAAGCTTTGGAACCCAGAAACTAAGAAGGTTGTGTATAGCCCAGATGTGGTATTTAGAGAAAAAAAATTCTGCCTCGGGAAACGTCTCACCTACCTCGAGAAACGTGTCACGTATTTAGGTGGTTTTTCGACACATGGTTTGTGCTGATGGTTTTCTATTTCCGGTTAAGGAATTACGGTTTTGGACTAATCTAGGTCATTGGGTTGGGGTTTTGGATGCCGTTGGCTCCTATATGTATATTGTATTGTAAACAATGTATGACATATGAATGAATATAGAATATGTTGGTTTTCCTGGTTTGGGTTTCCAGGGGAAAAATCTCTGTGTAATGTTTGTATTTTCCATTGTATCTTTTCTGTTCTTTTTCTGAATATCTGTTTGCAGTAGATATTTACAAGTTTATAATCCACATAAAGGCCAAACACATTCCTACAAAATCTAATGTTGTGTTCATGTGTTCGTTGAAGTGAAACGTTGTGCCTAGTAAATCTCAAATTAAATTATTATGCGTGAAGTGATTGTCATCCATTGGATTGATCTCGGGCTCCCTAGAGATTACTTTCTTCACTAGAGGCTTTCCAAATGAAATTTCATTTATTCACATTACCATTGGCTATTATAATCAATCCACAATGCATTGGACATCCAACTATTAGCTAGATCCTTAGCCACGGGTCTTAGATATCCCTTTTTTCTTCCAAAACATTTCACTACCATATCAGTGATTCAATTTAGCCTTTGGTAGTATACTCTATCTATATTCATTTACCAATGTTCCATTATGATGCATGGAGGTGTTAATGACTTCACCGAGTACTCAAGGCCCTCTTGAGGTTGATTTATTGACTCACATTAATTCTGCACTTCTCAAACAACATGCAAATACCTATATCTATTATTGACATTGTGAGTGGTTTATAATGGTTAGAGGAGTTATTCACAAATTAAATCCTCAGTTAAACCTTTAAGAGTATTCTCCCTTGCCTAGACCAGGCATTTTATTTTCTGTATGTTTTGCATAAATAGGCATACAATGCTTATAAGCAACACCACATATGGCAAGGTGGATAGTTAGTAGTCGAAAAAAATTTGACACCACATATTTTTTCATTTGGATCTCCTTATTTTTTATTTGTTCCATGCTTGTTATCCTCTTTATTATTCATCAAAGGGTATGGAAAACCTCTATCAGTTTTATGAAGTTGAGATATTTATTCCATGAACCATCATGACACTAGCTAGGTAGACCATTGATAATTGAAACAAATCAATTTTCATGCCCTTTCACTACTAAAATTTCCTTATTTTTAACCTTTCTCATGCTCGTGAATCTCTATTATTATCTATTGCCTCTAGACAAGTTTCACAATAACAAACATGTCAATGTGTTGATTAGATTTAAACATTAACTCAAAACATTTCATTGGAAATATTTGATGAAATATAATGATAAATGTAACAATGGAAGCCATACATTAAAAATTATTCTCACACACACACAATAATCATCTTAGTTTACCAATTGATACAATCATCAGGGATGAAGCACTTAGCAACAATGAGATTAATACTTGCATAAGTAACATAGTAGAGGAAGAGTCTTTGATTACCATCCATGTTTATGTATGCTTGATTACTATGAAATTGATTTTAAGCATGACATTCTTATTGCATCATGCACACAATTTCCATACCATCCATATAAACCATTCATGGATCCTCTATAGACGAGCAAAACGACATCAAAATCAAGCTATCACATTATAAACAAGAGTATTTAAGCAAATTCTTTGCAAGTAAGCGGATTTTGAAATCATCCTAGCATAAAGAAAGCTAAGGAAACTCCAAGATCATCAAACCAAAATTCAACTCAAAGCAAATATTAAATAGTATCCAATCATAAGAAATCACATTTCATCCAAGAAATAGAGCTGGTTAAGAAAACCAAACAAATAACTTGAAATCATTAAGTGGAAATGATCACATCAAAAGCTTTAGTCACAAATAATGTAAGATACAATTGGCGACTTTAAAAAAAAATGGAGGTTCCTAGCCCCTAGGGCCTGGGGTCTGTTGAGAGCCTTAACAAGTACCTATTAGGGTCACATGGGAGTGTGAGAAGATTATCTCAACTCCGTTTGTGCTTTCTCTTTCACTACTCTCTCAGTAACTTTGCTTCAACATCCTCTTGTTGATGTGACACCGACCACTCTGTCACAGCAGTACAGATTGAATTGTTAGGCAGCGCCTACGCCTGGCATGGGACAACCTCTTTTCAATTGACATTTTATGTTTTTTCGTTATTTACTTATCTTGGTGCATATGTTACGTGGTGCAAGGCCAACAAATGTTTTTTTTTTACCATCAAAATTTTTTTTCACTGTTTTTTTTTTTTACAATCTATAATTTTTTTCACTATTTATTTTTTACAATCAATAATTTTTTTCACTGGTTAAAGTTGACACATATGTTATATTTTTTCTAGTGTAGTTTTTTTTTTTTTCCTTCAATATAATTGTTGGAAAAATCACAATTTTATATTTTTTAAATGACATTTTTGAATACATAAATCAATTCACCATCCTTTAAAACCATAGTATACCCAATATATGTAATTTGAACTATTAAAATTCTAAGCAAATTTTGAACAAAACTGATGGCATAAACATACCAAAAAGATATAAACATAAAACATTTAAACTACATCATTTTTATATTGTATATATTTTCTGGACAAAACATAATATAAATATATATATTTTATGTAAAAAAATAATCAAAATTCCTTAATAAGTTCAGTGTAAACAACGTTCAATTTTATTTCCTTACTATAATTACCTATTCTCTATAACGATATTGAGAATTTAAGCTCACTAATTATGGACATTGGTACATTGAAAATCATACATTTTCTTATAACATATTTAAACACGCATGATCATAATCACTGTGCGCCTGAAGGATTTTGCTAATCAACCACTCAACCTATGTACAAACAATAATAGGACGAAACCACTTCTAATTTAGTACTATTGCAACTTATGAGAATTTAAGGAGAAAGGAGTTTGGTTTTTTAGCAAGTAAGAAAAGGCATAGTCTAAACTTATAACATTTTTTTATTTTTCAGTAAATATCATTTGAATTGGATAACACAATTGTTGGTGAAATCACAATTTTACATTGTTTAAATTGTATTTTTGAATGTTTAAATCGATTCAGCGCCCTAAAAAACCCTGAATATGTAGTCTCGACCATTGAAATCTGCAATTTTCTAAATTTCTAGTTGGATTTTAGGCAAAACACTTCAGAAAAAGTGCACCGAAAAGGGTAAAAACGTAGAACATTTAGACTACATCAAGAAGAAAATAATGATATGACAATAAAAGTCTAGATGAATCATAGCTACTAGGCCCTTCAAGAATAAGGGAAGAACTATATGTCATAAATAATTTATAAGAGGTTGACCAAGTTTTCAACTAAATCTTCCCTCAACAATAAACATGTTAAAAAATGCCTTAGGAAAAGGGTAAAAATGTAGAACATTTAGACTACCTAGGAAGAAAATAATGACATGACAATAAAAGTCTAGATGGATCATAGCTACAAGGCCCTTCAAGAATAAGGGCATAACTATATTTCATAAATAATTTATAAGAGGTTGACAAGGTTTTCAACTAAATCCTCTCTCGGCAATAAACATGTAAAAAATTATGGTATGACAATAAAAGTCTAGATGGATCATAGCTACTACGCCCTTCGAGAATAAGGGAAGAACTATATTTTACGAATAATTTATAAGATGTTGACCAAGTTTTCAACTAAATCTTCTCTCAACAATAAACATGTTTAAAAAAAGCTCGAATTAAACTCTAGTAGGGAGGATAACAATCATTCCTTTCAACCACCAAAGCTAAACCCAATTGGCATGAAACTACAATGTTATTAAACTAATTCAATTTCAATGGTTTTAAGTTATCAAGGTTTGATTAATTTTTAACATTATAAAAAAAAATGACAATAATTTATTTAGCATTTTTTTATAAAGTATGTATTTAGTTTACTATTCTCAATTGAAGTACAAGTTTTTCTTGTAAATTTTCATCATGGAAGGGTTAGATGACTATAGTTCTTAGAATTTAAAAATAGGATTAACCCTTCAAATTTAATCACTACTTGTGGAAAGGTTTTTTTGGGTCAACTTATCCACATCATTGCAACCCTGCATGTTTACCAATGAGCTAAATTTGATATTATTAATTGATTACTTCAATTACAAGGTCAATAATGTGGTGGTATCAATCTACCTCGCGAGGATATGCTACCATGTCTCTATCTAATTATGGAGATATGACACCCTCAAATCTCCATTGCACTGACTTTAATTGTACACATGGGTGCCTTTCACCAACTCCCTCCACACTCAAATTTCTCAATTTGTGCCTTTTAACTTCACCATTTAGTTCCATTCATCATTCATAGCTACATCCATTTTCTACATTCATACCTACATGTTGCATGGGGATCCTTACCAACAACAACCAAAATTGTTCTTATGAACATGGGTTTGTGTTGTTAAGCATTTTTACATCCATATTTACCACCTCATTGATGCAAGAGTATATGTTAGAATTTTAGGGAAAATGAAAACAATAATATCTTTTTAAATTTGTTCACTATTGAAGATAAGGATCAACACTTTAAATCAAAATTTCTGAAGTAGATTAAACACACAAAATATAAATATGAACATGCTAAGGAGAGCCAATCTTTAACTATGACTAGGACTGATCATGAACACAATAAAGTATTTATGAATATTAACTTGGACTAGATGCAGATTTAAACATTAGCAACACAAAATTTGAACATTACCTTAGAAAAAATAAATAACAGAAGTACCTGATGTGTGGTTGTCCTCTTTTCATATGCTCAGAAAACCTTGTTAAAGGTCATGGATCAAAACCCTAAAGAGTTTAATATCATCATGATCAAGTAGATAGATTTCCATGAAGAACTCAATATCCAATCAACATAAGTAAGACTGATATAAAACCCCAAAGACCAAAAATTCAATGCTGAAGTAAGAACCCAACCAACCCAATCAAAACTGTCAAAACATAGAGGGTTGATATACCAAGTAGACACCCTAAGATTGAATCTTAGGGTTGTCCTATCAGTTCCTAAATGGTTGTGATAACAATGGAACAAGAAATATTCTAGCGACATCCAAGTAAAGAGGAGCATTGGCCAATAGAGAGAGGATGCCAACCAAGGAAGAGAGGATGACAACCTACGAGGGGTAGAGACAACCTAGGAGAGGTTGGCGGAAGCCTAGAAGGAGCAGTGGAGGAGGTTGTGACACATTGGCAGCAAAGGAGAGGGTTGCACAGTTCAACACAACAGGAGGAGATAAAACATAGGGAAGTCATACCCTTGTACCAACATAAAACAAGTACCCCAAGGGGGTTGCACTTCAAACAACAAGAGTGAGTCCATCAAGGAGGTCGTACCCAAAAAGAACCAAATTGAAGTAGCCGCAACAAGATTGGGCCAAGGAGAGAGCAAGAGAAAATAATGATAAATGAGTGTAAGAATGAGTGAGGGGTATGTTCCTTTTTATAGTTTAGGAAAAGTTAGGATTATGTTTAATTAAAAACCTAAAAATAAAATAATTAATAAAAATTAATATTTTTAATTAATAAAAACATTAATTAAGAAGTCAAATAAGTCAAAGTGACTTATAAAAGACCAACACCACAATAAGAAAGATGGATAAGGAGGTTCAAGCAAGGGGAGGCTTCAAGACAAAGTCAAATGGGTCTTCTTCAATGGAAAATTGTCCACATATGTCTCATGATAACTTGTAAGATTTTATTATCCATGCATAAGAGGAAAAACCAATGATGTGGTCATGTTCATCTTCTAGCTGCTCCTAGGTCTCATGGACCATCCTGGGAGAGAAGAGAAGATCAAACATCATCACATATTGGTACACAACCAAGAACCACCTAATCCTAGACCAGGATACCCCAGAACACATATGGGGGCCCTAGAACACATCTAGGGTGTTTATCCACCAAGGTACAAGACCAAGGATCAACCCAAGCGTTTAAGTAAGGATTCCCTGGAAAACATCCAGAGGCCCTGGAACACATCTAGGGACTTACATCATCAACCACCAAGGAACACATCTAAGGATCAATCCAGGCACCAAGAAAGGATTTCCTGGAACACATCCAGGGGACCTAGAAAACATCTAGGGATTTACTGCTTGGTCCTTGAACAAGAAACCTGGAAATACACCGGGGGCCCTCACTAGGCTCTTTTTCCATGGCTCTAACTGCTTGGTCTCAAACCAAGAACCCCAAGAGTGCACCGGGGGTCCTAGATCTCAACTATGATCTTATGCCATCCTCCTAGAGAATGTCTCTTGCAGCTGCACTAATTTCAACACTCCCTCTCAGCAAGAGAGGCATTCTCAACAACACCAAGATTGTCTCAAAAGTACACAAACTTTGTCAATGACAGAAGCTTGGTAAAAATATCCGCAATTTGTTCTGCCATCGGAACATACTGAATACTGAGAATGCTCTTCTGCACCATGTCTCAAACATAGTGATATCTCATCTCAATGTTTTTCAATTTGTCATGAAACACCAGATTCTCAAAGAGATTTATACGGTTCTGGTTATCACAATGAATTACAATGGGTTCCATCTCAACACTGAAAAAATATGAGAGTAGCTTTATGAGCCATATTGCTTCTCTACTAGCATCACTGGAAATAATGTATTATGCCTCTGCAGTGCTCTGGGCTATGGAGCCTTATTTCTTGTTGGACTAGGAGATCATAGGTGAACCCAAACTGAAACAATATTCATAAGTACTCTTACATTCCCCTGTACTTCCCATCCAATCTGAATCTGTAAAATCATGAAGCATTACCCCTCCACTGGAACTTTATTTGAGCCCATAGGCTATAGTTCCTCGGACATATATGAGAATATGCTTAACAACAACCATATGAATATGTTTTACATGAAGTGGCTGAGGGAATTCACTGCATAACAAATGTCTGACCTGGTATGTACTATAAACATCAAGGACCCAATGATCTGACGATATATGGTGGGGTCTTATGGATCTAAACATGTAGCTTGATCATGTATCTTCTTTAGGTTGGAAATCATAGGTGTGGTCATGGAATTACAATCCAACATGCCAAATCTATGAATCACATCAACTACATACTTTCTTTGCGAGAGAAAGATCTCACTTGGTTCCTGCCACACCTCTAATCCAATAAAGTAATGCATAAGACCCAAGTATTTCATTTCAAATTCTATTGATAACTCCCTCTTAGTCTGAGCTATTAGATGTTCCTCTCCAGTAACGAAAAAATCATCCACAGATAAAACCAAGATAACAGGATGATTCTGCACAATATTTATATAAATATTAGGATCTTCTATACTCTTGAAGAACCCAAGACTCTGAAGAAAACTGTCAATTCTTCCATACGAAGCTCTCTGAGCTTGTTTCAATCCATACAAGGATTTCTTGATTTTGCAGACATGGGATTCTTTCCCATGGATCACGAAACCCTCAGGTTGCTCAATATAAACTTCTTGCTCAACTTCATCATTGAGAAAGACAGTCTATATATCCATCTGGTGAAGTTTCCAATAAAAAATTGAAACAAGAGAGATAATGATTCTGATGGAAGTATACTTGGAAACATGAGAAAAGATCTCGTCATATTCAATTCCTTCTTTCTAAGAGAATCCACGAGCCACAAATCTAGCTTTGATTTTTTCAACACTGCCATCTACTGCATGCTTTATTTTGTAAAGCCATTTAGAGGTTACTATTGATTTTCCTTAAGGTCTTGGGACCACTTCCCATACATCATTCTTTAATATTGACTCGTACTCTTCTATCATGACATCCTTCCATACTTTATGTTTGGTAGCCTCTTCAAAAGTGGAAGGTTTTGAGTCAATCACAAGATTCAACTGCGTTGTCAGGCCTAAGTACTTATCTGGTTTCTTGCTTTCTCTAAAGGTACCTTTAGGTGTTGCATGCTTTTCTGTTTCCTTTAAAATTTCCCGAAATCAAGTTGGCTTCCTTTTAATATGAGGTTTATCTAAGGGAAACTGAACATAATCCCTTATGGGATCCACTGAAGGCTCTATGGCCTCCTCCCTCTACTCATCTGGAAGTGGTGAATCTGAAGGTTCTGGAGATGGAGCTTCCTACTCCTCTGTATCACATGGAAGTTCTCTGAAAAGGATGCTTCCTTATGAAAGGTCATGTCTCTACTGACCTCAATAAACTTTTTCCCTGGTACATAAATACTATATGATTTTGAGGTCTCACTATATCCCACAAAGGTTCCTTTCTTCCCGTAGGGCTCTAACTTAGTCCTCTTTTCTTTAGGTACATGAAGGTAGACAGGACTGCCAAAGATTATCAAATGGTCAACTGAAGGCTTCTTACTGGTGGAGACTTCTTCTGGAGTTTTCTCTTCTAGGGATTTATGAGGACGCATGTTCTAAATATAAACTGCAATTCTTGAAGCTTTGACCCAAAGAGACAACGGTAGATTATTATCATACATCATGGCTTTGGATGCTTCACAAATTGTCATGTTCTTTCTTTCTGCAACCCCATTATGCTGAGGATTATAAGAAACAATCAACTCCCTCTTAATCCTGGAAGTTCAACATAGATCATCATACTATTGGGAGTTAAATTCTTTTCCATTGTCATTTCTGAAAACACAGATGTGTCTACCTGTCCGATTCTCAACAAAATTCTTAAAATCCTAAAATTTGCTGAAATATTCATCTTTAGTTTTCAAAAAATAACTCCAAGATTTATGAGAAAAATCATCAATAAAAATGATATAATAAAGACAACCATTCATAGACGGAGCAGTCATAGGTCCACAAAGATCAGAATGAACAATATCTAATATGCCATTAGTTTTTCTATTACTATGGGGGTAGGATTTCTTTGTATTTTTACCAAGAGCACATCCTCTACAAACACTATCATGCTCAAATGAAAAAATTGGCATACATGTTACCATCTTTTGCAAAGTTGGGAGAGCATTGTAGTTGATATGTGCAAACCTTATGTGCTATAGCTCGCCGGGGTTGATCATCTCATGAGATAATACTTGAATAACTTGACCAGTGATTTTGTAAAGTCCACCCTCTTGAGTTATGATTGTCATGGTTGAGCTCAAACTCCCATTTGAGGGCCACATAAGAGCCTTCCCTTTGGAGAAAGCTATTGAGTACCCTTTGCTTTATAGAACTGCAACTGAGATACGATTTTTCTTTAATCCATGAACATAAAGAATTTCATCGATATGAAATACATTACTTGTCTGAAGCTGAAAGAATGTTGATCCAAACCCTTTGATGTCATAGGTGCCATCATCACCTAATTATACCTTCACATTGAACTTCTTTTCCCGATAGTTTACAAGATTTTTCGTGAAGCCTGTCATGTGTTTGGAAGCCACGATGTCCACTAACCAAGCTTCTTCTGACATGGTGCCAGTGCTAGAGAGGGTTGAGACAAGATAACATTCTTGGCATTGTTCTTTCTCTTTTGTAGAAGCCCTGGTTATTCTTTTTTGAGGCTCTTCTTCCTCAGTTGCAACTGAAGCGTGGAACCTGACTCTCTTCTTCTGTTGTGAAGGAGGGTTCCTGCAGTATTTTGCATAATGACTTAGCCTTTTACAATTAAAGCATCTTATTTTAGATAAATGAGAGTGAAAGTGAGAGTGGTTACCCTGGGGTTTCTTACCTTTTCCTTTGTGCTAAGGAAACTTCTTCTATCTCTTGGCTTTGACTGAAAGAGCATGGTCTCTTATCGTTGAGGGTTCATTCATTCTTTTAATTCTACCCTCTTCTTCCAATCAATCATGTCATAATCTCTCGAAGTTGGGTTGAACTTCTCTTCCATTGACTGAAGAGAGAAATGTCTCCCATGAGTCAGGGAGACCATCAAACGTTGTTTGTACAAAGTCATCATCATCCACTGCAATTCCAATCGCTGTAAGTTGATCTCTTGTTTGAGAAATTTTGGAAAAGAAGGTAGAGATCGATTCATCCTTCCCCATGTTTAATGTACGTAGTTGTTTATTCAATATCCTCTTCTGAGTTGGAGCCTTGTTTTCATATAGATTTTCTAGGGCATCAAAGCATTCCTTAGCTTTCCTTAGATGACCAATGAGGGGCATCATGTTGTCCTTAACTGAGTCAAAGATGATTCTCTTAGCTTTGGCCTGCCTCTTCTTATATGTGGCCCTTCATGTATTTGAAGTGGGTTCTTCTATCACCCTGGTAACCAACTCATCCAAGTCACCTTCTTCTAGGATATTAAACACCCTAGCCTTCCAAGCATTAAAGTTGGAGGCCCCTTCAAGCCTATCTTCTGCTTTGACTGAAGATGAAGCCACACTGATTTCAAGATATGATTATGAAAAAGGCTTACTATTGATCTGCAAAACAAACCCTAAAAGGTGGATTTACGCAGGCTCAAAAGTCTGCCACTGTTGAGCTCTTTTCACACCCTAACCTCTGAAACCATGTTAGAATTTTAGGGAAAATGAAAACAACAATATCTTTCTAAATTTGTTCACTACTGAAGATAAGGATCAACACTTAAAATAATTTTTTTTGAAGTAGATTAAACAAAGAAAATATAAATCTGAACATGATCAGGAGAACCAATCTTTAACTATGACTGATCATGAAAAGAAGAAAACATTTCTGAATATTAACTTGGACCAGATGCAGATTTAAACATTAGCAAAACAAAATTTGAACATTACCTTAGCAAAAACAAATAACAGAAGTACCTGATGTGTGGCTGTCCTCTTTTCATATGCTTAGAAAACGTTGTTAAAGGTTATCAATCAAAACCCTGAAGGGTTTGATCTCATCATGATCAAGTAGACATATTTCCAAGAAGAACTTAAGATCCAATCAACATAGGTAAGATTGATATAAAACCCCAAAGACCAAAAATTCAATGTTGAACTAAAACTCCAAAAAACCCAATCAAAACTGTCAAAACATAGAGGGCTGATATACCAAGTAGACACCCTAAGATTGAAGGGTAGGGTTGTCCTATTAGTCCCTAAATGGTTGTGATAAAAATGGCACAAGAAATATTCCAGTGACAACCAAGTAAAGAGGAGCAACGACTAATAGAGAGAGGACAAAAGCTAAGGAAAGAGGACGAAATCCTAGGAGGGGTAGAGGTAGCCTAGAAAGAGCAGTGGAGGAGGTCGTGACACATTGGAAACAAGAGGAGAGGGCCACACACTTCAACACAACAGGGGGAGATAAAACATAGGGAAGTCGTACCCTTGTACTAGCATAAAACAAGTACCCCAAGGGCATTGCACTTCAGACAACAAGAGAGAGTCCACCAAGGATGTCGTACCCAAAAAGAACCAAACTGAAGTAGTCGCAACAAGATCAGACCAAGGATAGAGCAAGAGAAAATAACGAGAAGTGAGTGTAATCATGAGTGAGGGGTAGGTTCCTTTTTATAGTTTAGGAAGGGTTAGGATTAGGTTTAATAAAAAACCTAAAAATAAAATAATTAATAAAAATTAATATTTTTAATTAATAAAAATATTAATTAAGAAGTCAAATAAGTCAAAGTGACTTATAAAAGACCAACAACACAATAAGAAAGATGGATAACGAGTTTCACACAAGGGGGGGATTCTAGACAAAGTCAAAGGGGTCTTCTTCAATGGAAAACTGTCCACATATGTCTCATGATAACTTATAAGCTTTTATCATCCCTGCATAAGAGGAAAAACCAATGATGTGGTCATGTCCATATTCTAGTTGTTCCTAGGTCTCATGGACCATCCCGAGAGAGAAGAGGAAGATCACACATCATCACATCTTGGTACACTACCAAGAACCATCTGATCCCAGACCAAGATACCCCAGAACACATTTGGGGGCCCTAGAACACATCTAGGGTCTTTATCCACCAAGGTAAAAGACCAAGGATCAACCCAAGCATTTAAGAAAGGATTCCATGGAACACATTGAGGGTCCCTAGAACACATCTAGGGAATTACATCATCAACCACCAAGGAACACATCCAAGGATCAATCCAAGCACTGAGCAAGGATTCCATGGAACACATCTAGGGGCCCTAGAACACATCTAGGGACTTACTTCTTGGTCCTTGACAAAGAACCCATAAATGCATTGGGGGCCCTCACTAGGGTCTTTTTCCATGGCTTTAACTGCTTGGTCCCAAACCAAGAACCCCAAGAGTGAACTGGAGGCCCTAGATCTCAGCTAGGGTCTTATGCCATCCTCCTGGAGAATGTCTCTTGTAGCTGCACTAATTTCAACAGTATCCTTGAAATAACCAAGTCCATCGATGTACTAAGGGAGCATGCAACAGGGGAGTGTGCCACATAATATGTGTTGAAATTTTGTAACTTCGGGTAGTCATTCTCCATAAGAAAATACAAAGAAACCATTATAGAAGACCCTGGAATGCACTAGAAATAAATAAATGACAAGAAGACCAAGTTGACCCGTTGAAACATTGTAAAGGCTACAAAAGAAACAAAATAAAGTTAAAGGACAAAAATGACAAGTCGACCCTGCCACTAAAATAATGTGACTTGATTAGTATAAATAAAGGCAAGTTCATTTCATTATTACACACAACACATCTCTTCTCATCTAGTGCACAGTTGCAATTGCAGTTGCAGGTGCAATTTCCAGTTACAATTGTAGTTGCAGTTTCCAGTTGCCAGTTGTGAAAATTTTGAGGTGCGCTATATTTCCCTAGTGGTTCTCTATCCTTGAGGGATCTTCCTCATGCTAGAGCACAACTTTCTATGTGTTTGGATTCTTCATTTTTCTAGTGATGTATTTGTGAAATTGGATTAAATTTCTTCTAGAGAAAAGTTTGTTGGGTTTTTTTATCGAGTTTGGTTTTTCCCAGGATAAATCTTGTGTCTATTGTGCATGACTATCTCTCTGTGATTATGTTATTTCCACTGCAGTTTTATTTTAGTTGAAATTTTTAGTGTGTAATTATTCTATGATAACAGTGGCATTAAAATCTCTTTGAAATCATAAGGTAATAATTATCAGATCTAGAAATTAGAAAAATCGACAAGATGAAAGGTAACAATATGAAACTTCCAACTAAAATTGAAGTAACAAAAACAAATATGAAAAATCCTTGTAGAAGTTGAAAACCTAGATTGGAAATGGAGAAATGTAGGGGGGTGTTGAAGAGTTTATGGAAGTTGGTTAGTGAGCCAATGAATAAATGAAAAAGGATTGTTGTCATTTGAGTTCAGTTAGTGAGTCCATAGCTAGATAATTCTACGAGATAGAGATTTAGAGTTATAAAGAGTTTTTTCAATGTCAAAGTAGAGTGTTGAGGTGCACATTGTAAATGTGTGCATGTATACATATTTCCACTATGAATTTGGTTAAGTATTCTATGATGAGTTACTAAGGAGTTAAATATGCAAATTGTATCTTTATTCAAACCAAAATTCTTTCACTTAGTTTGTAGAGTTTGAGGTTTTGGTGAATTGTGCTTATTGCACCCCATCTATGCCATTTGGTATCAAAGCAAGGTTGAGAATCTCTAAGAGAGCACACATAGAGAGGAAGGCTAAAAAAATGTGAGAAAGAGGTTTCATGTGAGAAACATAATATAAATTATGGAAAGAAGAGGTGGAAGGACAACAATGAATAGAGAACTCCAAACATTGAGGAGAAAAATTGGAAGCAATCAACAAGATAGAGATGTCATAATGAGTAGCTCAAAACATAAAGAATAAGAAGACAAAAAAGTAAAAAATGAAGTTGATGTAATATTACTTATGAGATTCCTAAAGAACAAAAGGGATTGATAGAAAAGCACTTGTGGTATAATTTGTTCTTTTGGAAAATAAAACAAATTTAGATAGTATCTAACAAGGGATCATTGTCTTGCAGATTTACTTATGACCATTGTAAAATAGGGAAATCGTTAGTTGGCCCAATACTTTAGTTTTCTCCTTTATTGCAAATTGGAGCTCCTCCAAATGCTCTTCCAAGCATGTGTATATCATTATGGAGACGATAGATTTTTTTATGGAGAGGAGAGATTCTTGCACCTTCTCTACAATTATTGACCATATTGAAATTGTGTGATCTATCTTTTCTCACCCTAGTTTCTCCAACTTTATTTGGTTACCCTACCTCAACCTTATAGAAACTTTTGCATGAAACATCAATTAGTTTTACCATGGAATTTTCTCATAGGTTCTTCCCAAGGAATTCAAACCCCTGATTCAAGGTATGTTGAGAGCCTCAACAAGAACCTATCAAGATCAACTAAGAGTGTGAGAAGATTATCACATCCCCCTTTGTGCTTCCTCCTCTCTTATTCTTTGAGTAACCATGTTTCAATATTGTCTTTATAATTCCCAATGAACCATTTATGTTTCCATTGTTGCATGGAATCAAAACTTAGATCTCTCAGAAAAGGGCTCTGAAAACATGAGAAGATAATGAAGAAATCATGTTTTGCAGCTTCTCGTGTAGCACTAATGTCACGTGGTAATAGAAGAACATAATACACGATATTTACAGAAGGTTTAAGGCCCAATGTAGGAAATATTCATAGCATTCTCTCTCAAATATTCCACCTTTAAAGTTGGGAAATGGAAGCAAAAATGTTACTGGGAAGCCTTGGAGAAAAATGCTAGGAAATTGAAGTCGCATTGGAAGTTGTTGATGGAATTATAGCCCATCTTTCCTCCTTTGTGAATATCCATGTCAAGATGATGGTGTTTCCTCCTACATGAAGCCAACAACACACCAATTGTTATCTAGTGTAAGGATTATCTAATAGACTAAAGTATTTTTAGTGACTAATACAATAATAATTAGATATTATAAAATCAAGTAGTTACAGTGTACCAATAGCCCAACTACCTAGCCATTGACATAAAAAGGGATTAACCCCATTGTATCAAATTACTTCATTGTATCAAATTACTTCATTGTAATAAAATAATTTCTTTTACATGAGTCTACGACGTTCATTTATATTCATGTTTGCAAGCTTTCTTATATATTTAGAAAAATAACACCAATGAGGATGTTGACTACTCTATCTCCTCAATACAAATTGAATTGGAAAAAATCACCTAGCATGGGCCTTGAACCTCCTTTCAATTGGCATTTTTTATTTTTTCATTATTTATTTACTTATTTTTGGACATATGTTAGGTAATGCAATGACATATTGTCAAAGAAAAAATTAGGGTTTTTCAAAATCAACAGATTTCTTCAACTAGTTAAAGTCGTCATGGAGGCTATACTTTCTCTAATCTTAATCTGTAAATGGTAGGACCATGGATTGTCCATTTCATCAACACATATCCTTTTCATAAATTTGAATTCAATGTTTGTGTAACTCAGAGTTCAACCTTTCCATTTCTAGTTCTTTAATCAAGATGTAGCTTTGTATTGTTTTTTGCAAGGCTTGGAAATTACAAGTATGTTTCTTTAATCTGCTTACACAACACTCATACAACAATCATCTCTTTTCACAACTGCAATCACAAATATGATTTGAGATCATGCTTATTTATGCACAATTCATCCCTGAAATGAAAACTTACTTTATTCACAAAGAAAGCTTCTCTAACATTTTTATGACATAACACAACACTCAATAACCAATCCTCTACCCATTCATTTCCTTATGTTTAAGTAATGAGCATGTATCTATCAAAGTCACAACTACGACTTTACACATCTTGATAAATATTTGGCTACATGCAATAAACAAAATGCACATTCTACTTCTTCAAATGTTGTGGGAGAGTGTCCAAACGATCATTATAGGTGCTTAAATAAGCACACAAGCTTAAGGAAAGTATGAATACACTAAGTATAAAGGTTTGTGGCTTGAATAGGGGAAGGAGATATGATCTGAATTTATGAGCGGAATGAAATAAATAACAGACTAAATACAATAACACAAAGATACATAGAACAACAACAAATATCCAGTGAACAATAACTTCTATTGAATAAATAAAATAGGTTGAAACTGTAAAACTGCAGAACTGAAAACAACTTGCTCGAATGGTGGTAGCTATCCGTCTGAGCAGAATGACTACAATGAGGCTCTAGAGGCCCTTTTAACATTACTCATGAATGCCAAAACCCTACACATCCAAAAACCTAACCCTAGGAGGTGAAACACCAAATGTTACGTGGGCCCCGATGGGTAAGTTGGTACCTCAACTTCCCGGGGTTGTAACTTTTGCATACGACCTCCGTTTTAGGCATGCAATAGCCCGTTGGAAAGGTATTTTCGAGAAATACACATTATTTCATCAAACTTAAAATTGTTTGCAGTTTGGTTGTGGCAAGCCAAAAAAACACTGTTTAGGTCCCCAAAACGACCCTTGAAGTACATAAAGATGTACTGACATGAAAAATTCTAAAATAAGCGAGTTGGATTAGGTGGGAGGCCACCAATATCCACCTAGAAGCTGCATAGGGCTTCAGACATACCCAGAAGTGTAGAACCCACAATTAAAAAAAATTACAGAGGAATGTGTTGAACTAAAAACTGTCAAGAGGAGCTAGTTGGAATAGGTGGGTGGCCACCAATATCCAGCTGGATCAGTCCTCCCCCCTTAGAAAGAAATTATCTCCATTGGGTTGAGTACCCCCATCAGGGGAAGAAATTTCTGCTGAATTTCTCTCCGGGTGAGCCACTTTCCTTGGTGCATGAGTTGCCCTGCCTTGACAACCCAATAAAGTTAGATCCTCTACTGGTGAGTGCCCTTGACCCGTGTGTCCACTATCTGATCAATGTATGTTTTTTCCATGCATTCAGGGTTGAGCTCTATTGGTGTCAATTGTTCTGCGATCTCTCAGGTGTCCAATAATGGTGGAAAATATGGCCCGAGGAGGTCCACATTGAATAGTGGATGCAAGCCAAGGAAGGAGGGAGTGTTGAGCTCAAAAGCATTCTCATCCACAACCTCGGTGATAGTGTAAGGCCCATATCGAAGTGGACGGAGCTTCTGATGGGGCCCTGTAAGGCGTTCTTTCTGCAAATGTAACTAGATCTTTTCTCCCACCTGAAACTTGTGTGATGCTTGGTGTTGATCACGACACTTCTTGTACTTAGGATTGGATTTCTACAAAATATCATGGACATGTTGGCGGATGTGATGAATCCGCTCAATGAATCTGGTGGCTTTGTCAGCCTCAGACTGAACATGGGAATAATCTATCTATGTGGTTGCAAGAGGTAGTGCAACATCAATGGGACCCAAGGGTTGGAATCCCATCCCCACTTGAAAGGGGCTATGGCCAATGGAGCTATGGAGAGCCTTATTGTAGTGGTGTTGAACATAGAGAAGAATCTCATCCCATGTGCGATGATGCTTAGAATTATACATGCACAGGATGTGCACAATCCTTCAATTGTCGACCTCTGTTTGGCCATTGGTTTGAGGGTGAAAGGCAGTGGATTTAGTGAGCTTGGTGTCCAACAGTGACTAAAGACTCGACCAAAATGTGTCGAGGAACCTATTGTCTTGATCAGAGATGATGGTTTGTGGTATCCCAAAATGGACCCACACTCGTTCGAAGAAGAGCATGGCAGTATCTGCCGCTGTGATGCTCTTTTTGCAGACTGTGAGAATGGCCATCTTCAAAAACTGATCAACCACCACAAATACACAATCATTTCCTTGATTGGTGGATGGAAGGCCAGACATGTAATCCATCGAGATGGATTCCCAAGGCTTCTCGGAAATAGGAAGAGGGGTGTACAAGACTTGCTTATTGATGGATGGCTTGGAAATGGCATAGGCAGTGCAATATATGATATACTTGTTGACATCATGTCGAAGTTTTGGCAAATAAACATGTTTTTGTAGAACGACCACAATTTTCTCCACGCCAAAATGTCCTGCCATCCAACTGTAGTGAGCCTCCCAAATCAGCTTTGCACGCTCGCTTGCAGGAATGCAGAGATGGACCAGATGGCATAACAGTCCACATTGAATGTAAAAATCTGTGACATTTGCACATGTACCCAAGAGCTAATAGGTGGTGGCGAAGTCTGGATCTTGCTAATAAAGTTGGGGCCACTCAGATGACTCATGCCCACATGAATGGAGCACAGTGGTAGGTGCAGCCACGGGAGGTCGAATGAGGTAGTCAATGACACGATTTTAGCTCCCTATATTATACTTGATGTTGAGATGGAACTGTTGCAGGTAGGTGGACCACTTCTGATGGTTGTCATTCTACAACTTCCCTTATGTCTGTATGAACTGCAAAGGCTTGTGATTAGTGTGGATGATTGTATCCTTTCCCATAATGTAATGTTTCCTTTGACAGTAGGATTGTACAATGGAATACATTTCCTTGTCATAGGTGGGGTATTTCTGGACAGTATCTGAGAGTGTCTCACTATGGTATGTTATCGGATGACCGTGCTAAGTGAGAACTGCACCTACAACATAGTTGGATGCATTAGTCTCAATCTCGAATGGTTGTTGTAGATTGGGTAAGGATAGTACTGGAGCTGAGCATAAGCGATGCTTTAGATCACCAATTGCTCATTGTTGTGCCTTCCCCCACACGAACGTTTCCTTGCCACTGCCCTTGGTTAGTTGGCTGAGGGCCCATGCGATATGGGAGAATCTCAACACGAACCATTGGTAGAAGTTGGCAAGCCCCAAGAAGCTCTAAAGCTCGGTTAGTATGGTCAGTGTTGTATCATTTTTGCCACTTGAATGAGAAAAAGAGGGACACTTGCAAGTCCAGTTGGGCCAGTTGAACATGACATAAGTTAGTGTAGGAGTCAAATGACTCAATCACATGAAATAAACAAACAACTAAGCTAATAATAACTAAAGAAACAAAACTACAATGCATAAGAAAATTAGAACCAAAATCAATCAAACAATTGACCAATATTTATGCCACCAATGGAGAGATTATATTAGTGGGAAAACACCAAGGAAAAAGGGGGACTTATGGATCCCCTCTTCCCTCAAGGGAGGGCTCTTGAGTCCCCTATGTGAGAGGTCTTCTTACAAATGACAAACTAGAAGGGAAATGGTGAAGAAATCCAAGATTATTCCCTCAAGAGGTGAGGTGAATAGCTTAATGAGATGATGCTAGTATAACAATACAATGAGATTCTTGAATTTATAGTGCACCCATGGATTCTTTTTATAACAAATCTTTGAGGCATTATCCAATCGGTATTTAGTGTGAACAAGGGGCCCTTTAGGGAACCCTTAGGTCTTTGACCAACCCCCCACTCGGATTCAACTCAGATTTGAGGGTCCAATCGACTTGGAAGATGAACCAGAAGTGGGTGAGGGGCCGACAAGAACTATAAATGTGTCATTTTCAGGAGTGCGCGACTTTTATCGTACACAGTTGTGCCTCAGGCGCATGTGCGCTTTTCCGATGTTTCTGACCTGTGCATGTGCGTGCGCTTCCTATAGTTCTTCTACGCATGTTAATTTTTTAACTAGTTGTATAGTTTGTGCCTTTTGGAAATGAATTTTTGAAGATTTGGGTGAACTAATAGGTGTTTGGAGATGCTGGATTCCTGTAACCATTTGTGGACGGAATTTCAGTGATAACAGATTCCCCCTAATGTATGAGGTTAGGAGCATACGTATAGCCGACATAAATCAATGTCTCTTCTATTGAGAGTACCATTGTAAGAAAGAGAGTGGAGAAGAACTGTAAGAGCGATCCGTTGGAAGGAGAGGGGAAACTGTGGGACCCAAACCTTTCTCTAGGTGTGGGAAAATAAAAATTGTATACAAACGAGGCGGGCATGCCCCATGCTCGTGTCATGTAACTCAAATGTGTAAGACAATAACTGAAGTTGTATGTTGATGTAGATAACTGCAGTTCCATCTAGGAGGTTTGATAATGGAAGATGACAATTTTGATGGTGAACATACTCTGAAAAGAGGCGATGACACTTGTAATTAGAAGTGGCGATGACTCATAGGCATTGATGGCCCAACAAATTTTAGAGGTCTTCGACTAGTATAAAACAACTGCAATAGTCACAAAGTAAGACCCACCATAACATGAGCTTGTGTTGAAGTTGAATGTTATGGGGGTCAACGACATCAGGGAGTAATGATGGTTCTTCCTGTGTCGTCCGAGACTCCTCATTGTAAAGGTAATGAGAGTCAAGAAAATATCGCCCTTCTGGAAATTGTACTGACATCGACAGAAAGGGAGACGCGACTCCAAGAAGCAAAGGGATTCATGAAATCCATTGGATGAGATTAGGAACTGATGAGGAACATGGATGAAGTCAAGAGGAGGTGAGGCTCAAAACTTCCCTTGGTTGGGGATAGATGTGAAGTATGAGTGGCAGCAACCATGCAACTGAATCTAGTGTCAAGGGGACGACTAGACCTGGGTTAAATTATGCCAGAGGCTTGACAAAGTGGACAAACTCAGAGATCAGAGGTACATGGACTGTGGGATGCTCGAGGTTTATGGGCAATGTCAACAAGAGTAGAAGGTAATGAATTCCCCAACCAAGGGTGACAGGGGTTGCTTTGTCAAAAAAGATGGTCGCTAAAGGCAACAACAAAAAGCTATGTAAATGCTGGAAAGAAAGGCTTTGTACAATTACCAGATGAATAAAGAATAATTTGGGATAAGTGTGCAGATACAGAAACGGGTGCCCTAGTGTAATATGGCTTGGCCTGTGAGGGTGCAAGTTGTGTGGAGAACTGGTGGATGGTGGGGGCCCCATAGGTGGGTTTCTGTATGAGGTAAATGAACGGAGGGCAATCTACAGATGGGAAAACTGACTATGGATGAAATGGAGGGTTAATGATACTGCAGAGGTGCAGTCAAATGAGAATCATGAGGAGATATCCTCGGAGTCCATTAGGAAAGATAGCAAAATGAGGAGAAGGAGTATGTGGCTGATTTTTGAACATGCGTAAGACCTTCGGAACTCCCATCCCAAGGGGGTGAAATCAACATGAGTGTTAAAGTGCCAAAAGGGGACTATGAATGGGACAACTCATGTAGGGGAGAGTGATACTGGGTGATAGTACTTAAAATGCAGTGGAGGTGATAGTACTATAGAGCCGGATGGGGGGATCCTATAGGCAAATGTCGGAGGGTGTGACTGGGAGATGCAATTGATATTCAGAGGGAATGAGTACATGCCAGTGTTGATCATATACCTGAAGGGGCTGTGCTGGGATGTGATGACCAAGTACTTGCACAAATGAAAAACAAATACCCGACGTGAACAATATCTTAAGATAAAGAACATATAATAGTTATTCGATAATTTTGAACATGATCATGTGTACCTGGGCGTGATGCATACCTCTGGGGCCGAGGATGGATGGTGACTCGGGGAATGTGACTGTGTAGGTGGAGGGATCCTGATCCCATGGCTAAAGACAGATCGGAAAATGGATGCTCGAAGCTCCTTTCATTAAGCATGGAAGTTTGGCAAAAGGGACTATATATAGTTGTAGGGCCCACATTGCCACCTCATTTGTACCTACTGCCATAGTGAGTTGACAAGAGGTTTTTAGAGGAGAATTGGAGATTCCAAGAGTTCAAACGAGCCGATCCAGGATTTGTGAGAGCCAAGTTAGTGGTCTCATCCTCCTGCATAGTAGTTAGAGTTTCTTTTCTGGGAAGGGTCGTACGGATGGTCGTACAGTGAGATTTTGTGAGTGTGGGCCCTCCAGTGCACAGAAGATCAAAGGATACTTGCATTGGGGTGTGTGGGAGATCAAAGGATACTCACACTGGGGTGTGCGGTTGTGGAGAGGACAGTCACGCATGGGGTCACGTGAGTGAGTAAAACAGGTGCGCATTGGATGCACGCCTGTTCGAAGTACAATGACACACTGTGCACATTTGTTGCTCTGATAGTTGCGCACTAGTGTGCAGCTGTGTAACAAACATGTGCACATGAGAGCGCGCCTGTGGGTGTGACAGATGCACATATGTTTCTTCGACAAATGTGTATTGATGAGCATCTATGCAAAGAATAAGCACACATATGTGCGCATCTGTGGGGGTGACAGCCACGCACATGAGGCATAGCTGGGGTTTTTTTTTAAAAACTTGTCTTTTTGGAATTTTTCAGTCTATGAATTGTGATGGCTGATCAAATTTTGTTTGTGTGAATGCAAGTGATTAGTTCAGGATGCCAGTCCACTAGAGGGAGAGGGATTGGGTGCGCCTCAGGGAGGCGGTGAGGGATGACGAGTCCAGTGTTCAGGGACCTTTGGAAACCTATGGGTTGCTAAAGTTCTTCAACTTCTCACTGCTATGAGAACATGAGTACCTATTGCAGTTTTTGATTTCCATGTGGCACACTGAGTTGTAGTGCTTCATTGTGTGAGGGGAGCAGCTGACATTCTCTGCAATGGAGGATGTTTATTTATTGATCAAGATCCCTTTTCGAGGGAGGGCCCTACCTGTTGATCCCTTGTTGCCAGGGGAGGCATACTTGGCAGACTTGACGCGGACATACTATTCGGGGGAGGAATTTATGTCAGGTTCGGTCATGGATTGGGGAGATGGATGCACTGGTGCATCATTGCATCGCCACGATAATCGTGAGGATCTACGGATCCTTAGCTACTCAGCGGATCAGTGGTGGTCAGCTGAGGATTATGAAAATGGCATTGGGTGGAGAGCATTTTTCTTGGGGCTTGATGCTACACACCAAGATGATGGGGTAGCTCAACCTGTTTCGGGCCATCGACTCGGGTGATTTTGCCTTTGGGTCGATCTTGGTGGTGTGGTTCTTGGAGAGGGTGCCCATGTTTTTCCCTAGACTGTTGTTGGAGGTGGATGATACATAGGAGCTACGACTAATGTGGTGGGAATCGATTTTGGTACAACATGGAGGTGGGGAGGGTGGCCATTATTTTACGACTGATATGGCACGTGTGTGGCGCCAGATGCCATATATCATACTATAGTTCCCATATGGTGGGATGGACTTCCGGAAGGACCCATATATGGTTTTACCTCTTGGAGAGGTTTGGGACTATAGAGGTATGTTAGTGATTTATGTTTTATGAGTTTGATAGTATAGAATATGTTTTATGTATGGATGGATGTTGATGCTATCGCTTGTTTTTTGTTTGTAAAAATGTTGGGCCGTGAGGCTGAGAGGTAGAGATGGTTAGAGCGTCGACTCGTTAGGGGCTGGTGAGACCTGTTGAGTCCATTTTTATGCTTCCATTTTGCTCTATAAACCATACTTTTGCCTCTTTATCCATCCATTTTGCCTTCATTTCATTCCATATTTTCCATGAAACAGCTTATGCAAGGTATATTTGTCATTATTTAGCTTAAGAATTGAGTTTTCTAAATTTTAGCATTAAAATTGAAAATTTATCAGAAATTACAGGATTTGACTAAATCCCGTAAAAGCTCCGTGGTTTGTATACTTGCAGGACACCTGGGAGAAATGTAACACTTGGGTCGTGTTCCCTGATGTACAAGGATGGATAATGAGCTATCATATTCGAAATCTGAGCCTTCCAGACGTCCGGTCAACGCTGGTCAAACAGGGCCACTTCAGCAGAAAATGCCCTGTTTCAGCCTTAAATCTTGGACAGTTTTGGATTTTCGTGGGATTTGACCATATATTGTGGATCTGGAGGAGTCATTCGACCCTCCTAGGATATTATGAATCTGATCATGATATTTAGGAGACTTATTATCATTTTTTAGTTTCAAGACTCTTGTATAAATACTCTTAAGCTTAGACTAGTAAGACAATCTTATGTGAATGAAGAAACTTTGGAATTTGCACTCTTGAAGATCAGATCTATGTTTTGTTCCTGTGAATTCTTATGATATGATGATTTGAATGCCATTGGAGCTCTTTCTTAGCTGATTCAACTCAAGTGTACCAGTGAAGCATTGGAGGGCCCCCTTTGCCAAACTAGTACACCCTTTCTTTGTGTTCTTTTTCAAGTACATGTTTTAGATCAGATCTTGTTGTAGATGAGTTTTATCTTGCTGTAGTTAGATGAATTTCATAGCTAAGTTACATGCTTAATGTTTTCAAGTCTTACTCATATTGTGAATGATTTCTTGAATGAGAATTCAATGTGTAGTTTGCCTTCAAACATTAAGATAGTCATGAATGCTTTTTGAGTTATTTATGCTTTCAGTACTTTGATTTGATTTGATATTAGTTGTTAATGAATGAATGAAAGAAGACAATGAATGCATCTCTTGAATAAGAGTTTTGTTCTTCTGACATTTGATAGGTCTTAAAACTAGTTCGAACATCTCTTGAATGCTTACTGTTTTTTACTCTTTAGAAAAACAAGTGTTGATTACTGTTATGAGATCTATGAAGATGACTTCTGAATAGAAGCTTAGCATCTCTTTCATATTCAGCCTTAGACTAGGTTTTTGGTTTATCTCCATTAAAGATAAAAATTATCTCTAAATCCATATACTTTGGACATGCCTCTAAGTCTTACAAACACCGGATTGACAATCATTTGCACTCTAATTTACTTGGGTAGATTGGAGCTTAACATTTTGGCGCCGTTGCTGGGGAGGCATATTTAGAGATATAATTTTTTTTATATATTCATAAAATAAAATAAAACACAGCATAGAAGTGATTTTAAATTATGTTTCTTTATGTCTAAATTTAGGGATGATAAAGGAAGATTTCTAAAACAAAACCTGCCCAAAACTAATCCACCATCTGTAGGAGCAGGAACATCTACAACTGAATCTACCACACCAACTGCTGGAAAAATTACTTTGGAAGAATTGGAAGAGAAACAACATTCAGGACAAAGATTGACTCTCATAGAAAGACAAGTTCTATTGGCTTATGAAGTAAAGAAGAAACAAACACAAACAAAAATATCTTCTGTAGGAAAGAAAAAAGAAAAACAAACTATTTTTGAACAAATAGAACAACCTCTTTTTCCAACAGAAATATTTGACTGTACAACAGAAAAATTATTTGAAATGTCAGAAGTTGATAGACAAGAAAGGGAGAGAATGGAAAGGGAACTAGAAAGGAAAAGAAATGAAGAAAGAGGAAGGAAAGAACGAGAAGATAGAGAATCACATCGAGAAGAGGCAAGAGGAAATGATGAAGAAGAGGAAGAAGAACATACTACATTTTCATTTCCTATAGTTGACACACCAACCTTTTTAGGAGATGACATAAAAATGAAAAATATTCCTCCCTTTGTTCTTCCAAATTTCTTTGGTTTGACTACCGAAGACCCTGATTCTTTCATGTTTGAATTTGACATCGTTTGTAGAACATATGGATATACCAATGATGCTCAAAAACTTCGTTTATTTCCTGCAACTTTGAAAGGATATGCATTAAAATGGTTCATGGGTTTGGGAGAAGCAAC
>ML783232.1:139378-174144 GCA_009831015.1 Picea engelmannii | reverse complement strand
TTCATAGTCAATGGACACAGGCTAAAGCTCTACAATAAGCCTGTAAGCAAGGAAGACTTTCTACACCAAATATCTCAACAGAATGAGATGAAAGTGTTGGAGAAACAAAACCATGTGTCTCCTCCACATTCTACTTAAAAAAAAAACATAAAAAAAATTAAAAAAAAGAAAAAAATATATATAAAAAAGAAAAAAGAGAAAAAGAAGAAAAAGAAAAAAGAAAAAAAAGGGGAAAAGAAAAAGGGAGTTTAGTTGTGAAAACCCAGGAAACTGGCACAATATAAACTCGAATTTTGATTGGAAAACCAAGTAACATTGGCCAACCAAAATTTTTCAAATACTAATAAATTTTCATAATTAAATTCTAGTTTCATTCTTTAGCTTCAAAAGTTTTTTTCTGACTTGAGGACAAGTCAATAAATAAGGCTAAGGGGGATAAGGTATATTTTGAAAACCTTTCAAGCCTTCTACAGATGACAACATGCAACTCCATTTCAAGTTCAGCAGAGGGACCTGAGAAGACATTCATTCCAATCAGCAGAGGGACCTGAGAAAAAATTCATTCCAATCAGCAGAGGGACCTGAGAAGACACTCATTCCAATCAGCAGAGGGACCTGAGGAAGACACTCATTCCAATCAACAGAGGGACCTAAGGAAGACATTCATTCCAATCAATAGAGGGACCTGAGAAAGACAACAACTCCATTCAACAAGGGACCTGAGAAGATATCAATTTCAATCAACAAAAGGACCTTAGATACTAGAAAAGTAAATACAAGAGGAATATGAGGACTTACACCAGCATCCCATCCAGCTTCAGTCAAACAAAACACAATGAGAAAACAAGTTAGTATATTTTCCTTTTTAATGCTTTAAATTTGAGAATTCTTCCTAAGCTAGGAATGATAAATGTCCTATCCTTCCTTTCCCCTACATTACCTTTTCATCACTCCATTTTCATCCTCAAAATCATTAAAAATGGTACTTAAAAGAACCACTATTGGTTTCCAAAGGAGTTATAAGGAGGGATTGGGTTTCAAATACCAAAACACAGTGTTTGTTTTAAACCTGTCTAAAGCTCTGTTGCATAAATCAAGGATGGTTTGCATACATTTAAAAGGGGTTATAAGAAGAAGTTCATATTTGATGAAGGAATTGGAAACAAATTCGGGAGTTATATGACAAATGAACATTTTTTAAAACCACATCTTATAATAATTGCAAAGGGGAGAAGAGTACAAGGTACGAACAGAGTAGCACCTTCAACTGTGATTGATGTACAAACCATTTTCAAAAATAAAAGACTCTTGTTGAAATCTCCACCAACGTTTCTCTCTTCATAAATACAAAACGACTCAATTGATTTCTCATATTTGCTAGGCCTCACCAAAAATTGCACATTGTGTCTCATTTTGCACGCCCCCGGACTTGAACTGCCGACGCACCTCTGCATACACTTACCACCATTTCGAATTACACACTCTGCCCACAACCCCTATGCATTCCAAATCCCTACATTCTAGCACGTTGTTCCTCCTACGTATTTCAAATCCCTACATTCTAGCACATTGACCCTCTTACACATCCCTACTCCGAAAATTCTCTTATAGAAAAACAAATTGTATGTTGACAATTACAACCGTCAACATACAAGATTTCATGGAAGAAAACGCGGGGGAATTGAAGCAGATACGTGGTGAAGCAAGGGCAGAAAACATATCCAAACATGAGTACGCCACTGAAGGTAAGCTCGAACTCAGAAATTAGACAGCCAAGTATAAATTCAACGTTCTGGATACAATTGTAAAACGAGATAGTCCATGTTTAGCAGAGGCCGAATTGAAAGAAGGAAAATTGAGTCAGAGTTCGACAGAGAAGCCTCAGAATTTTTCAAATTTAGCAGGTATGCCCGTACATAATTTTTTCATGAACAGAGAATAGCTTAGGAATAAAAAATAAGATATTTCCTTTGCTTATTTGAACATAAACTCTTCTTGAAGACCATACACAGAATTTAAATTCACATAGAGTCTGGAAGTTTGAGAAATTTGGTCAAAAGAATTGGAGAGTTGAAGTTTTTTCAAACAGTGGAAATATTCTAGGTCTTGTTTTTGAATTTTTTTTGAAGTATGGTATCTAGATATGAACCTGGGAGGCTTGTTGCATCAGAAATACATAGATATTGTATGCAAATTCTGGAACAAAAACAGTGGTTAAGTTTCTTTGAAAAATTTGATGGATTTTGTGAAGGAGTTGCCTTAGAATTTGCTCACTCATTTGATGGGGAAAGAGCTACTGTTGGGAACCTTACCATCAGGATCACTGAAGATAGCATTGCACTTGTCACTGGACTACCTCAGATAGGAGAGAGATATTTCAAAACCAAGCATTTCAAAGATAAATCATGGGTACCTTTTATTTCAAGGTCAAGGGTAGCAGCAGTAAACTGGAAGAAATGAATCCCAAGGAGTTGGTTGGTCCATCCCTGGGATGAATTAGCATACCTTATACAAAAGTTTATAACTTGTGAGGGAAGGTTTAGCATCATTTACCTATATCATATTAAACTCCTACAACATTTGAGAGGTGACTGTGAAATCAATATGCCTTATTTCCTTTTACAAAGCCTTTCCAAAATGGCCAAGACTGTCCAGAAACAGGGAGGGAACACAGAAAGAAGTTTGTATCACTGTGGTCTTATTAAAATGATCACTAAAGATGAACTACAGAAGCAAAATGTGATTTGGCAACAGTTTACCATTGAAAATGGTTTTGAAACCATAAAGGAGGAAGAAGGAGAGGAGCAAATTTTAGTAGTGACTGATGATGAAGGAGAAGTACAACACCCCAAGGAAACAAGCCCAAAACCGCCTATGGGGAGGAGAAAAACAAGAAGTATGGTATTAAAAGAGAAGGAACTTGAGGAAAAAGACAAAATTTTTACCACTTATGAAAGGAGAACAAGAAAACAGCCACAAGTTCAAAAGGGCCAAATACAAGAGAATGATGATGAAGCACAACAAGCACAGTATGAACATATTCAGACTCTAGAAGCACAAACATTGGAAAATGTTGGTTTTGAGGAACATGAAACTTCTACCTATGAATAGATGAGAGTGGATATGGAACAATTAATCAGGGACATGAAAGAAGAACCTCAAATGGAAGAGGTGGCTGGTACATCCACATCTGAACTTGACAGGAAGAATAAGAAGATAAGGAAGATGAAGAGAAAAATCAAAGAAATTGAAGTCTTAGAAAGATACATAAAAACAGAAAATGAAATGCTAAGAACTCAAAGCCACAAAACAAAAGAGGAGAATGACACTTTGAAGAAAAAGAACAAAAATCTTCAAAAAAAGAACAAGTTAATTTCCAAACAAGCCTATAAGTGGTTCCAGCAGAAAAAGGCATATAAAGAGAAGTATCAAAGAATGAAAGCACTTCATACAGCCCAGACAAATGTGGAAAATTTATTACAGGCAGCGGAGGTGGCAGAAGATCAGTGACAGAGGTCAGGGACATTGTTTTTTTCCATGAGGACATGCAAAGACTTCCTCTTGGGGGAGATGTTGAGTCCATTTTTATGCTTCCATTTTGCTCTATAAACCATACTTTTGCCTCTTTATCCATCCATTTTTCCTTCATTTCATTCCATATTTTCCATGAAACAGCCTATGCAAGGTATATTTGTCATTCTTTAGCTTAAGAATTTAGTTTTCTAAATTTTAGCATTAAAATTGAAAATTTATCAGAAATTACAGGATTTGACTAAATCCTGTAAAAGCTCTGTGGTTTGTATACTTGCAGGACACCTGGACGAAATCTAACACTTGGGTCGTGCTCCCTGATGTACAAGGATGGATAATGAGCTATCAGATTCGAAATCTGAGCCTTCCAGATGTCCGGTCAACGTTGGTCAAACAGGGCCACTTCAGCAGAAAATGCCCTGTTTCAGCCTTAAATCTTGGACAATTTTGGATTTTCATGGGATTTGACCATATATTGTGGATCTGGAGGAGGCATTCAACCCTCCTAGGATATTATGAATCTGATCATGATATTTAGGAGACTTATTAGCATTTTTTAGTTTCAAGACTCTTGTATAAATACTCTTAAGCTTAGACTAGTAAGACAATCTTATGTGAATGAAGAAACTTTGGAATTTACACTCTTGAAGATCAGCTTTGTGTTTTGTTCCTGTGAATGCTTATGATATGATGATTTGAATGCTACTGGAGCTCTTTCTTAGCTGATTCAACTCAAGTGTACCAATGAAGCATTGGAGGGCCCCCTTTGCCAAACTAGTACACTCTTTCTTTGTGTTCTTTTTCAAGTACATGTTTTAGATCAGATCTTGCTGTAGATGAGTTTTATCTTGCTGTAGTTAGATGAATTTCATAACTAAGTTACATGCTTAATGTTTTCAAGTCTTACTCATATTTTGAATGATTTCTTGAATGAGAATTCAATGTGTAGTTTGCCTTCAAATATTAAGATAGTCATGAATGTTTTTTGAGTTATTTATGCTTTCAGTACTTTGATTTGATTTGATATTAGTTGTTAATGAATGAATGAAAGAAGACAATGAATGCATCTCTTGAATAAGAGTTTTTTTCTTCTGACATTTGATAGGTCTTAAAACTAGTTCGAACATCTCTTGAATGCTTACTGTTTTTTACTCTTTAGAAAAGCAAGTGTTGATTACTGTTATGAGATCTATGAAGATGACTTCTGAATAGAAGCTTAGCATCTCTTTCATATTCAGCCTTAGACTAGGTTTTTGGTTTATCTCCATTAAAGATACAAATTATCTCTAAATCCATATACTTTGGACGTGCCTCTAAGTCTTATAAACATCGGATTGACAATCATTTGCACTCTAATTTACTTAGGTAGATTGGAGCCTAACAAGACCATCGTGGGGCAAACCACAGGTGAGAGAGAGGCGTCGGAGGGACAAGGCTGGTGCGAGGCCAGCCAATGATGCGAGAGCTGGTAGGAGACATAGATTTGACAACCCTGGTGTAGGGTCGTCGCATGCGCCTCAAGGAGAGGTCGGCGAGGTGCTTGAGGATTTTCGTCACCAGTTGGAGGTGGTGCTACAGGGAGTGCCTAAGGGCATGTGGACTCGGGTCCAAAACAAGGGAGTCTTGGAGTAGTGTGTGGGCCTTCCGACAGAGTTGCGGACCCTGATACGCAAAGAGACTGTAGTAGGGGAAGCTATGACTGGGTGACTGTCGCCTAGTCCTAGAGGACCCCCAGCTGGTGGGGCACCTCCTCCAAATAGAGGACCTGGTGGTGGAGCTCTAGAGGCACCATGAGTGCTCTTTTTGTATATTTTTTGTATTTATAAGCCTGCGAGCCCATTTTGTATAGGGTAGTGTGACACCTATTTTGTACCTATAGGGATAAGGGGGTTCACCTGCCTATGGGCGATGTACATTTTGTACCATTTTTTGTAAACATTGATGATACAGTGATCGTTATATATATATGTATATATATGTTTATGATCTCTATGATGTTCACATGTGATGATGTTTTGTGATGCTTTTTATGATGTCTTAACCTATATGCTGTGACAAACTTTTAATGATTTATGTATGTGTAATGGTGTCTTGATGTGATAAATGCCAATCTAACTTTAGGTTAGCCATATTCTCTGTTATTTGATTAAATTGTCATGGAATATGTATAAATGTAATTGAATCAAAATGTCGAGATAAGAGTCTAACTTACAGGTATTTGCGGAAGAGGCAAGGATTGCGGACACGGTACACATTGTTGAGTTGTAGGACGACAAGATGGGAATCTAATAAGATGATAAGGTGGCGAATATGGCGATGACTGGCTTCGGTAAGGAGGCCAATGACGGTTGTGTATTATGTTTGGCTATTGGTTGTTGAGCCCAGACATATGCTGCTGGAGTGGAGAATTTCATGTGAGGGGGTATAGAGGGCCCAAGAGGCCGAAGCGAGATTTTGTGTCCATCAGCTATCTCCGTCAGCGTATTCGATGTGGTAGGCCAATGGAGGAAACATATGTCAATAACACAAATGGTAGATCAAACATAAGGCAAAGAAGATTAAAAAATCTACAAATGTGTACCAAAAAACAAAAAGCCTAGTGTAGAAGGACTACGCTCAAGCGTAATTTTTTTTTAAGTACAACCCGTTGACGGGTTCTTTGAGAGGGTAGCCTTCTGGAGAGGCCAGGATGTATGCGCCTTTAGTGAGGCAGTGTTGGATGATGTAGGGTCCATTCCATAATGACTCAAATTTTCCATGGCCAAGGGTATCATGAGAGATATCATAGGCATGGACAAGGTCTCCTTCGTTAAATGAGAAAAAGTTGACATGGTGGTCAAAGGTGACCTTCGACCATTTTTTAGCTGCCTCATTTTTCTGTAATGAAGACCGACGATCTTCATCCATTGACTCTAAGTTCAACAAGTGCTACTCCATTGGAGCAGTGTAAGGTAATAGCTCAATAGCGATGCACAATGTGGGAATTTCGCACTCGATGGGGAGAGTGGCTTCGACCCCATGGACAAGATGAAATGGTGTAAATCGAGTGGTAATTTTAACTATCGTGCGATAAGCCCATAATGATGAAAACAACCTATGATGCCAATTGGTCTTATGTTTGTTAATAGTGCGCTGCAACATGGTTTTGAGGACCTTGTTGACTGCCTCTACTTGTCCGTTGGACTGAGGGTAGTATGGGGAGGCAAAATCGTGGGAGAAGCCTAGCTTTGAGGAAAGTTCGAAGAAGATCTCATTCTCAAAGTGTTTTCCATGATCGAAGACTAGTTGTAGTGGTACTTCAAAGCGAGAAATGACATGATAAAAGAAAAAATGTGTTGCAGTGTCATCAGTGTTGTTGAAGGTAGGCATGGCTTCGGCCCATTTGGTAAAGCAATCTAGTGCCACAACGATGTACTTATGTCCATTTCTAGATTGAGGATTGGAAGTCATGAAGTCTGTGCCCCATTTACAAAAGGGGCTGGCAGTGATGACTGGGTGTAGAAGAGCAGGTGGCGCTCATGCTTTGTTTGCATAAAGATGGTACTTGTCACATCGCTTCATAGTGTGGATGCAGTCATGAAACAATGTGGTCTAGAAGTAGCCTGCTTGAATGATTTTCTGGACGATGGACATCCCTGAGAGGTGTCCACTGCAGGCGCCACTATGGAAATCATTCAAGACTTTATCAGCTTCGTCGATGGCCAAACATCGACGGAGTATGGTGTCGACCCCATGTCGATATAGGATGTCACTGATAAGGAGATATCGAGGGGCCCGATGGTGAATGCAGCGACAATCGTCTCTGGAGAGGTGAGACCCAAACTTATGTGTCTGAAGGTAGACGAGAAGGTCACCATACCAGGGGTCATCCGAGGGGATGTAGAAGAGGTATTTGTCGGGAAAGTCCGTATTGATGGGTGAACTAGCAAAGTCTGAGGGAAACGCCGTTATGAGTTTGGTGAGGATGAGTGATTTCTTTCTTTTGGGAGTGGAAAACTCTAGGTCGTGTTCCTGAAAATCCATTGAGAAAATTTTCCATTAATTTGTTGTCGACTTAGCAAGTACTGCATGGGGTTGGAATCTGCCATGACTTTGGTAGTGCAAAGCAAGATATAATGACGCAATTTTTAGACTGTGAGGACAACTGCAAGGGTGATTTTTTCTTCATGGTTATATTTTAGGGGTGGTCCTGAATGTTTTTTACTAATGTAGTAAATAATGTGCTTGCGGCCATCATCCTCTAGTTGGACAAGAAATCCTGCTAATGTAGTTGTGATCATAGTCAGGTGGAATAATCAAAGGGGCGTTGGAGAGCGTCGTTTTTAGATCATCAAAAGCGGTTTGGGCATGTTCATCCCATCGGAATGGGATATCATGACGCAGCAAGCGAAGGAAACCGTGCGCGCGAGTGGCATAATCTGGGACAAAGCTTCGAAAAAAGTTGGCTTTGCCTTGTAGGCTCTGCAATTGGCGAAAATTTCAAGGTGGTGGAATTTATGTAATGGCTTGGACCTTGAGGGGGTCCACTGTGATGCCGTGTTGGGAAACAATGAACCCAAGGAGGTGTCCAATGGTGACGCAGAATACAAACTTTAGGGGGTTCAAGTGGATATTGTATTGTCAACATCTCTGAAAGATGGCCCATAAATCGTCTAGATGTTGAGTGTGTTTCTTGGATCGAGCGGTGAGGTTGTCCAAGTAAGCGAGGATGATGTGAGGGAGATCATGGAAAACATAGTTCATGGCTCATTGGAACATCGCACCGACGATTTTTAATCCAAAAGGAATGACACGATGGGGTGGTAAATGTGGTTTTATACTGATTGACTAGGTGGATCTGTATTTGATTGTAGCCAGAGAATCCATCCATGAAGGACAAGGCCTCATGACCGGTGCAATCATCGATAATTTGGTCGATGAAAGGTGTAGGGAAGTTGTCTTTGGGACAAACGTGGTTGAGATAGCAAAATTTGGTGTAGATGTGAATGGTGCCCTAGTTTTTGTTAACGGGGACGGGGTACGAGACCCATGACGTGTATGCGATGGGGTATATGAACCCATCAGCGTGTAGCTTGTCAATTTCGGCTTTGATGGTCGTTTATTTGGATGGGTGCAGTGGGAAATGTTTCTGACGTACATGGGTGATATCAGGCCATTTGTCGATACGATATTTGACAATAGAAGGATCAAGGCCGGGCATATCCGTATATGACCAGGCAAAAATGTCTCGGTATTCCTAAAGAGAGATTTGTAAGTTGTGAGTTCCTCAGGGGAGCATGCGACGCCAATGGTGATTTCCTCTATGATTCCTAGTTGAATGGAAATGTCAATTTTGACAGTGGGGGAAAAGTTGGCCATGTTGCCTTCTTCAAAAGCATCGGGGGCAGGGATAGGGTTGTTGAACCAGTCTATATGCCCTGATGGGATGAAATAATTTGTTTCGATTTCACATATGGAGCCTTGGCTGAGAGGGTCAAAGGCTTCCCATGAGAGAAAAAATTCTCTATGATGGAGCGCATTCCATGGGCAATCGGGGGTATATAGTTCTTCGAGGATATCTTCATCGCAGTGGAAAATGCAAGAATATAGGGGATCCGGGGAAGGAACATTTGTGGCTGTTACTGTGTGATTATCTTTAGGAGGTGAATATGTAGAGGGGGTATCACAAATATGGTGTGATCGCATGCTTGACATAAACCAAATGTCTAGACACTGTGGGTTGTAGACTGTGGTTGGGAATAAAATTTCCTAAGGGAAATGAACTGGAGAATTGGGGAGATTTGGGGGCAAATCCTCAGACAATCTATCCATGAACCATGGAGGGGTCGAAAGTGACTCAGGTTTAGGGGATGTGATGTGGGCAATATATGGAGATGGAATAGGGGGAATCACTTGTATCACTGGAAGTGGGGTGGTTGGAGGATTTTGAATAAGGGCCATTTGACGACGCATGTATTCAATAATAGTAGGACATTGATATGTGAAATGGTCAAGTGAGTCATAGAGAGAGCAAGGACATCTCATCTATTCGTTGACCGATGTTGTGACATTATGGATTTCAGTGACTCGGGTACTTGATGACGTGGGTGGAGAGGGGTCTTGTTGAAAGCTCTGGTGTCTATCTTGAGCGTATGTCAAAACTTTGGTAGCGCAGGGCAATGGTGGGTGTAATGGCCATACTCGGAACAAATGGCACATGTGAATATGGTTTGCAGCCCTTTATTGCCTGTAGTAGGGGATGTGGTGGTAGTACTAGGTGTGCTTGATGAAGTGATGGGCGATGTGGTCACTTGAGGGAGTTCGATCAGATTACGTAACTCGAGGAGAGAGGGACATCTATTTGTATGATTTCCTTCTCTCTCGCATAGTGCGCAAGGAGGTTGAACTTGGGGAGGAAGTGGAGAGGTGGGCTCTTTCTTCTTCTGCCTGCCCCCAGCTGTGGTGGTGGTGTTGGCAGGTGGGGGTGAAAGTGGTGCGGTTGGAATTAGTACTGGAATCTGCATCGAGATTCCATCGGATTGGGGAGGGATGGTTGAGGGACCATCTCGGGTGGGTGTAGATACCATAATGGAATGGCAAGCACAATGTTGGAAAGGGTGAGCTTGGCGACTGTTAGCACAAGAATGGTTTATGCCTCAACGTTGCATAAATCCTTCATTATTCATTTTGGCAAATGAATACAATTGTTATGGGATATTTTATTTATTTTGTGGAAAATTGAAATTATATTGGGTTATGCCAAATCTACAAGTTCAAGCATCAAAATAACTCACGGATTTGCTCTACCCAATCACACGCAGACACATAGGCGGGCGCTACCTAAATTCTAGTAGAAAATGAATTGTGCAGAGTTATTTTACCAATTTTGATTCACTAACTTAAAACTTATATTGTGAACAATTGAGAAGGTATTTTTGAAAACTGGAGGAGGTTTTTGTTCATAACATTCCAAATAAGAAAAACCTCTCTCAGTTTTTCAAAATGTGTTATGGTTTGAGAGATATTAGACATATAAGTGGCACTACTGAATCTGCACAGTGGAGCTACCTAATTTCATGTAGCGGTCACGGTTTTGGTATTCGCCTTGTTGGGAGGTTTCCACTTGTCAAGGAGGATTCAAATGGCTTCTCAAGGATCAGTTAGATGTCAAGGGACACATGAACCTAATATTTAGCTCCATCAAAGGCCTCATGTATGAGGTGGAAACAATTTATTAATGACTTCTAACAAATTCCTGAAAATTAACAGTTTGTTAGATTTTTGTCTCTTTCACTGTTGCCACCTATCTCCAAGGCTTAGAATCCAATGGAGGAGATGGGATTCGACCTCATAAGGTTATTTGGATGCTATTTTCTATTTAAGGAAATCTCTATTGGAGAAGGGGATTCATGAGCCAAGCGAGGCTAGAGAGAGATGTAGCATGCAATTTTCATGTGTGTGTTCATTTGTAAGCCTGTGAGCATTTTAGGATTGTAAGAATTAATGCAATTGGAGACTCATGAGAGTTGTGATTTCAGATTGTAACTCTTTTTGTTTATATTTATTCTTATTTGAATATATTGTAGATTTGAGGATCAAAGGTTTTCAATGATTTATGGATCCCTAAGCTGCAGAGGATCTGTTGTATTTTGCCCATCAATCATTGTTTATATTCAAGTATTTGTTGATTCATTAAATTGAGAGGATATCTGTTTAGTGAACATTCTATCTTATGTTTTCCTTCTTCATTCTTCCACCTATCAGCATATAATCTTGTTTTCTGTTGATCAACTTTTTTGCCTTTGATGAGTAGGATGTTTGTGACTCCATTTCCCATTGGTGTAGCCTACTGATCTACAGTTTGCAGCCCTCTCTCTTTCTTTATCCATCTTGTTGATCCACCTATTCAAAACCAAAATTATCTTTTACATTCTAATGGGTGTTGAGCTTACACTTTAGCAGTCAAAGTGTGACTTTTAGTGCTAACAGTGGCTACCTGAAAATCTTGTACACCCGGTGGGGGTTAGAAGAAAGGGATTTGGGTGATGGCTTGGGGGATGGTTTCCCAAACTAGGATTTTCCTTTGGGAAAGGGTGAAATCAAGGGTAAGAGGTGTCGTAGGGTTCTTAGGTAATGCTTGAGGTAGCATTGCTTCCACTAGTGGGATATGGGGGAGTGGAGTAGCCTCTGTGAAAGGAACAATATCTCCTGTTTCAGTTCCATCAGAAGATATGACACACACTTGTGCGGAGGGATAGATGAGTGGTGGTGCTCCATGGTATGTCCCTAAAAAGGTTGAGTCCTTGAAAATTCCAGGGGCCATCTCTATGAGTGGGTAGGCATCGGAATTAGTGTGGACAAGAGGTAGGATGTTATCAATGTTGGAGGAATGGTTAGGCTCGTAATGCAAAACTTGGTCGATGGTGATGATCTTCCCGTTGTGGGGGAACATCATCAGAAGAGGCCACAACCTTCATAGCGTACATATAGCTACGTCCAAACAAGATGTTGTAATCAAGCGAGGCATCGATAACCTCAATGTCAATAAAAATGGTTTTCCCCCCAAGTTTAATGGGGACATTTTGAAAGATCCCTTCAGGAGAGGATGGTGATCCATCATAAGCTCTCAAAGTGATGGCAGATGGTATTATCTCACGAGAGCCATGTTTCTGACATACTATTTTGGACATGGTGCATGTGGATGCGCCTTCATCAATGATGCATTGATGAACTATGATGGTCTGAATTTTGACTGGTATCTGGAAAGCTACCAAAGCGGGGAGACATGGTTCCCCACAATCTATATCAAATGTGATGATTCTAGAATCAGCAGGGTCGACTGCCCCCAAGGTGGAAATCAATGATTTCCGTTGAGTGGGATAGGTTTGGAGGACCTCCAAGACTAACATGGCTACAAGAGATTGCACCAAGTCATCGACCAAACTATAATTGTGTGCCGCCCTAGCCTGAGGGTTGTTGACATTCCGTCATAACAAGATGTGAGGAATACAAATGGGTGGTTCAGTGTCAGGGTGTGGAATCATCAAAGGTTGTTCGGCTGTAACTGGAGTTTCCTCTGAAGTGGCGGGAGTAGATTCATGGGGTGCATTATATTGATGACTACGCGTTTGTAGAAGAATTTATTCTTCGCTAGTGAGGAGGATAGAGCAATCCACCAGATTCCTAGGGTTTTTATATTGTCTGAAATGTGGTGGGCCAGGGTGTATTTCCTGCTGGATATTCATCACACCTTGATGTGGAATAGGGTTTTGCAACACTGTCGGGGGTGGTTGCTGCAAATACTGTTGTGGGGCCTGCTAAGGGGTAGGTGACGTTGGAGGATGTGGTGCATTCATGGAATCTTTCATCCATTTGAAGTTAGCGATTTGGGGGCAATGGTGAGTATAATGACCATGCTCACCGTAAAGGGCACAAAGGATGTTCTTCAGGAGGTTGTTGTTGTTATTACTCCCTTGGTCTTTGTTGTTATTCCCCCCTTGGGGGTTCTGGTTCCCCTGATTCTGGTTGCCCCCCTTAGGTTGGTTTTGTTGGGGGTTGTTTCCCCCTGGTCCCGGGTTATTATTTTTTCGTTTTTTCCCTTTCTTTTTGGCATTATTCGATTGATGGGCCGGATTTTCCTTATTGAGATGTTCAAAATTTTGAAATTGTTGAATGGTAGAGGGATGAACAAAGTTCACCCCAGTGTGTGGTTCTCCTTGTGGAGGAGCAATGGGTTGTGGAGGACCAGGAAATGGAAAGTATAGATTATTTTGTGGTAATGACCCGTAGGGTGCATAGGAAGGTGTAGTGCTTTCACTAGTACTCAAGGTTTAATTTGAGGTAGAGGGGTTACGAGAACTTAGTTGAACAGTCGGGCACATCATGGGTGCCGACGAGAGTCCACTTATGGGTGGAGGGAGGACAACAGGGTATGGTTATTGATAAGGGGGAGGAGGATAACAAGGGGGTCCTCCATATATCGACGAATATTGGGGTGTATCGTACATAGGTGGTGGTTGGGTGTACGGATTGTGGTATGTTGTGGTACCAATCAATCCATCCACTGAGCGAGACATCCCAGGTTTGTCCTGGATGAATGGTATGGGTTTTGGGGCATCAGGTAGTATCGTATATAAGTATCCTGATTGTGAATAAATTAGGTCATACTGTTGAGCCTTGCTGATGGCTTCCTCTTCACTTTGGGGGAAGGTGGAGGCCACATCTTTGGCAAGGAGAGGGACAAGTGATTTGAGAAATCAATCGAGGCATTCTTGCTTGGTGGTTTCTGCTTTGCATAAACCATGTCACCGACGCCATTCATGAATGTGGTCGGCGATATGTGTGGCTGAGGTTTGTTTAAACTCCAAGAGAAGTTCTAGACCATTGTCATGGCGGATTGATAGTTTAAAGAAGGTCAATAATGTTTTGGCCAATGATTCAAAAGTCACATGGGACCTTGATTTTTCATCTACATACCACTTGGTTGATGGGCCTATGAGTGTGCGCTGAAATAACCTTAAACGGATGGATTCTTCCATGATGTTGTTTGAAGAGCACCATAAATGGAAGTCTATGATATGATTGGTGGGATCTTCTCTCGCCTTTCCTTCAAACTTGGGAATGTCCGAAGGTAGTTTGGTAGGCATTGCAGGCCATGTGGGGTTGTGAAATATAGGATCATTAGTGATTTTGCTCAGATCCGGTATGTTGAGGGAGGGAAAATATGGCATCTGGAGTGGTGGTGGAGGATTGGTTCTAGCCATGGTGTGAGCGGTTTGTGCACCTGATCCTTGAGGGGGGTTAGGTGGGGTTGTACTTCCTCCTTGAGAAGAAGTTTTCCCCCTGCTTCCTTGTAAATGAGAGCTAGTGGATGGTTGACCTTGGGAAGTAGACCCAAGTAAAGTGGAACCAAGCAAAGTTGATTCCAATATAGTAGCACTCACAAGGGTGTGAGATGTTTGAGCCGATGAGTTGGAAGGACTAGGAACTCCTCCTAGAATAGGAGGGAGGTTCTGCAAGCATCTGGAACAATGGGGATTCTATGGGTCCCCTATGATGTCGGGCTAACAAAGTGAATGTCTGTGAATGGTGTTGAGAGCAAATAAATGAAAAAGAGTCTTTGTATAATTTTGTACCTTCACAATATATCTCATAATCATATGTAATCACAAGAGCATCACACATAAATCAATTGACAAGAAGCATACATGTGGGTAGGTGGGTTTTGTCCGCGTGGGAGAACAAAGAAAACAAATGCTCGTGTCCTAAAAAGACATAATGTCCTTCCTCTCAAATAGCACTGGACCTTCCAATAGCTCTCAGCAATGGGGTCTGAAGCCACCGAAAGAGGAACTAGTGAAGGATGAAACAATCAGTTATAATGAGGGGTAGAGGGTGCATATCCTGAAAGAGCTGGCGATATTTCCCAATAGCCACACAAAATTTGATCAATATACAAGTGCAACCCACAATTGCCAGCTGGGTAGATGTCCTAAAATTTGGTCACTAGGTACCTAGGTCAAAGTGCGACATTTAGATTTCCGGCCTCAAAAATGGGTCATGGGTTGGATCCCTTCCAAGAGGTGGGTGCCTCAAGGGGGGACGCACAGAACAATCGTACCTTGGCTTTCGACCCTTCATGGGTATCTCCCTGCCTTATGGTGTAGGAACACTTGATTTGGAGGATTTTAAAGTTCTCTATTTGTCAAATTCTAATGTTTGAAGAGGTGAGAACCAGATAACAAGGAGTTATTTGGATGCCTATCCCTGAGATCCTACCTAGACTAAAAAAAATATTTTGGCTCCTCCTGTGGAGGAAAACTTAGTGAGTTTTTTAGAAAATGTTTATATGTGGTTGTTTGAGAGATTGGGGGTGTGAACCAATCTTGTTTGAATTAAGTGGGAGTGGATAATTCCTTCAAGAAATAGTGGGACGTTTTAAAATCCCTTGGGAGGAAACCTACTTCAACCTCCACAATTCGAGATGAAATTATGAGAGTGAGTAGTGACTTTGTGTGTGAGCAAGTGATAAAATGTGCCAAATTTTTAATAAGTTAGGTGTCACCTTGCATCTTGTGGACTTTGTGTGGTCCTTTACAAGTCTTGATTACCTATCTTACTAGATGTCATTGGTACAACCTTGCAGAAGTTTTAAAGTCCCTAGAGAAATATCATGTGAACATATGGGTCCTTACTAATCCTTTAAACTCCCTAATGTGATTTAATCTAAGAAAGCTTCAATAAAACTATTCTATATTTCAAGCATGTGGGCATGTATGGGCTCCTTACAATAATCTTTAAACTCCCCTAGTGATGTAAACTAAGAAAGTAGCTTCAAAACTATCCTAATTTTGTAACATGTGGGCATGTATGGGCCCTTACAAATTTAAGATGTTTGAAAAAGAAACTAAGAGGGGCCCTCGGGGGGCTTTGTCCTCTCCTAAAGATTTTTTTTTAAAGGGAGATGAAATCTTCCCTCAATCATTTTTCTGATTCTCAAGATCGCTCTATGGTGCAATAGAAGAGCATACCCAATGATTGAAGTTTGATTTCTGGTCCCAATGCAAGTGTTTATATATGTGATAGTGAATGCTTTCAACTTAACTTTTACAATCAAAACAATCCATCCATGTGGAAAAATGAAGACAAAAGAGGATAAATATGGTTCTTTTTAACCCCCTAAGTGCCTATGTTTTGACTAACCCTTCATGTGGAGAAGGAATATAAGTATGGTGCATTTACAAATTGCATAGAATCAATATTTAGAAGGCTAGGGGCCTTTCAAACATCACAAAAAACTCTTCCAATGTTGGATTTTTGGACAGATGTGCAGGCCCCAGTTTAGACAGAGGCGCATGTAGCGCAAATGCATAGAAAAACAAGGACATGTTGGCGCACCGTGCACAAAATGTGTTGAAAACATAGTGATGTTGGTGCACGTGCTCAGAAGATACGCCTGTGGGCTGGAAAACCCACGCACGTTTTAATACACGTCCGGGAAGAAAATTTTAAATGAAATTCTCCTCTTCCAGCTCTGAATTCAGCTCTTTGTAGGTAGGACTGGGCCGGTTATGATCCCTACAAGGTAAATAGATAAAAAAAGAAGTGCTCAAACAACCCAAATAGGGAGGAAATTGATACCTTTCCCCAGTATGGTCTCCATCCTGTTGTATCATTTTCGCCACTTGAATGAGTAAAAGATGGACACTTGCAAGTCCAGTTGGGTCAGCTGAATAGGACAAAAGTTAGTGTAGGAATCAAATGACTCAATCACATGAAATAAACAAACAACTAAGCTAATAACAACTAAAAAAACAGAACTACAAGGCATAAGGAAATTAGAACCAAAATTAATCAAACAATTGACCAATATTCATGCCACTAATCGAGAGATTATATTAGTGGGCAAACACCAAGGAAAAATGGGGACTTATGGATCCCCTCTTTCTCCAGGCGAGAGCTCTTGAGTCCCTTATGTGAGAGCCCTTTTTACAAATGACAAACTAGAAGGGAAATTGTGAAGAAATCCAATCTTATTCCCTCAAGAGGTGAGGTGAATGACTTAATGAGATGATGCTAGTATGATCCAAGAAGGAAAGAGGTTCCTTGTAGGAGAATATAGGCAGCATAACAATACAATGAGATTCTTGAATTCATAGTGCACCCATGGCCTCTTTTTATAGAAAATATTTGAGGCATTATCCAACTGGTCTTTAGTGTGAACAAGGGGCCCTTTAGGGAACCCTTAGGTCTTTGACCAACCTCCCACTTTGATTCATCTCGGATTTGAGGGTCAAATCAACTTGGGAGATGAACCAGAAGTGGGTGAGGGGCCAACAAGAACTATAAATGTGTCGTTCTCAAGAGTGCACGGATTTTATCATACACAGTCATGTCTCGGGCGCATGTGCGTTTTTCTGATGTTTTTGACCTACACATGTGCATGTGCTTCCTATAGTTCTTCTGCGCATGTTAATTTTTTAACCAGTTGTATAGTTTGTGCCTTTTGAAAATGCATTTTTGAAGTTGTGGGTGAACTAATAGGTGTTTGGAGATTCTGGATTCCTGTAACCATTTGCAGACAAAATTTCAATGATAATAGTCGAGCATGGCCAGTCACATATGACTTGGATCTTAGCTGGACCCACATGTGCCCCGTGTTCATAAAAAATGTAGCCCAAGTATTGGACCTTGTTCATGCCAAAGGAGAATTTTTCCAAGTTGGCATATAGCTTGTGCTATTGTAGAGTGCTCAAAACATGTTGAATATGCTACATATGATCCTCCCAAGTTTCGATGAATATGAGGATGTCATCTAGATATACCACCAAAAAAGAGTTGGTGAAGGGTCTCAATACATCATCCATCAACTTCATGAATGTTGTTGGTGCATTTGTTAGGCCAAAGGGCATGACTAGCCATTCAAAGATACAATATTTAGATTTGAAAGTTGTCTTCCATACATCAATCGGTTCGATGGGAACTTGGTGGTAGCCAGACTTTAGGTCTATCTTGATGAAGAACTTGACCCCCTTGAGTTGGTCAAGAAGGTCATCAATTCGGGGAATTGGGTACCAGTTCCCGACTGTGATTTTGTTTAATTCTTTATAATCAATGCAGATCCACCAAGTCTTGTCTTTTTTCTTCACCAGTACAATCGGGCTTCTGCAAGGGGAGGGGTTGGGTCTGATGTGCCCCTTTTGAAGCAAATATTAGATCTGATGCTTTATTTCATCATTTTCCATGAACGAGCGATGATAAACTGGTCCAACAGGAAGAGGTGCATCAGGGGTTAGATCAATTGGATGCTTGACTTGGCAGTATGTCGGTACCCTAGTGGGTGAGGAGAAGATGTCTATGTACTCTTCCACGATTTTGTCCACTTTCTTTTGCTGCAAAGAGAGGCTCTTTGTAGAGATCAAGGATGTGGTGGAAACCTTATGCTTATTGTGAGCATGAATCACAAAGAAGATGAACTTCCCAGTCTGTGAAATGAACTTACTGCATTGCTTAGAAGAGATTAAAGAAATAGTGGTAGGCGACACTACCTCTGGTATCACGTACAACTGTCTACCCAAAGTAATAATAAAACTACGAGGTCTAGACTCATACACAACATGTCACTTCCACAAATATGGTCATCCTAAAATAACATCACAAACTTCAAGGGGAGAAATATCACACAATACCTCATCCTTGAAGGGCTTGATGTTGTAGGGCAGACGACACTATTGGTTGATGCAGAGATATCTTCCTTGGAGAAGCCAACCGATGGTGTAGGGTTTCGGGTGTGTTTTCATTAGCGGGTCCAACTACTTGAAGACCTTTACTGAGATCAATTTCTTCTAACTATCACTATCGACAATGAAATGAAGAGGAGCCACCTTTACCCACATATATGATTGAAAGAGTCATTCCCCTTCCTCTGGTTCTTATGGCTCGCTTGGTTGGACTTTGGGGGTAGCGACAGTGGCGATGGATTCAGAATCAATAATCCACTTCCCTTCTTTTGTATTTGATTCGGAGTCAGAATCTACCTCGGACTCAGAAGCTTTCATCTCAGCCACCAGTGACTGCTTGGAGCGACATTCTTTGGTGTTGTGCCAAGGGATTTTATGGTATTCACACCACTTTCCTGTGTCCTTCTTCGACTTCTCATTACCCTTCTTGTGTTGCGGCTTGGACTGGTTTTCCTCAGAGTGACCATCTTTGATCTGTCCCTTGTTTTGTGGGTTGGGTCCGCCTTTTCCCTACTTTGAATGTGAGGAGTTTGCAGATCCAAATTCTCGCCTCTTCTGCTTAAATTTCTGTTCAATCTTAACAATGTATCTATAAGTCATACCCAATGATGCGATGTCCAGAAAATCCATTTATGTTTGAATTTATCTATGTAAATAGTCACGATATTTGAGTACCAAATGTCGTTCAGAGTCTTTGATACCCAATTTGGTGTGCAGGGTATGGAAAATATTGGTGAAATATGGTACTGTCTAGTGAATTTCCTAACGCAGGGTGGTCCATCTTGTGTATTGGTCCTTGTAGCTTCCAAGAGGGTAGTACTGTTCTTTAATGGAATCCCTTGTGGGGGCGACCACAAAAATTGAAGATTCATCTATGGCCCTTTTCTTAGAGTAAGTATCCCACCAGTCCTTAACATGTGGGATGACCTTGAGGAGTGAAAAAGTAATATTTTCCCTATCAAAAAAATTATGGACCGAAAAATACCCTTCGAGTAGATTCAACCATTTATCTACAACATCTGCATCTATCAGTCCTTCAAATAATGGAATATCAAAATTTACTTGTACATTGAAGGGGGTTGCATGGATACTTTATGAATATGTGTCTCATGTGGGAAGTCACCGAAGGATTTGTGCAAATTTGTCCATCGTTTTGTTCCTTTGTTGTGCAAGGTATTTATTGAGCAACAAAGGATCTCCTGCTCCATCATCTTTCTTCTCATCCCTCGTGAGTTGTGGTCGGGCTCAGTGTGACCATGTAAATGTGTTGAATATGAACATAATAGATTTAGCTAGAAAATACCACACACATTTGCAGAGAGAAATTGAGAAAGAATAAGTAAGAGAGAAAAAATGGAAGAATTCTCATCAATTGTTATGAATAAATGAATAATTTACACATGATATACTCTGTATAAATCAACCAATGTAGATTGGAGGTGAATTCAATGCACCATAGTGGTGGTCTAGAGTGATCTGGACACACACCAATAGTTACGGGAGTGAACTTCCACCTAGTCTAGTCTCTCGGGCAGTTACGGGAGTGAACTACCACCTAGTTGAATTAACTAGTCTACCAATCTTCAGTTAATTGACTGAAACAGAGTAAAGTGAGGAGGAGATAAGGGAATCATGGCTAATGGTTTATTCTGGTGATGACCCCAAGAACAATGCGCATTAGTTGGTGATGATCCCAATGTTGCATGGTGACAAAACCAATGCAACATCTAAACTCCACTCAACTAGTCAAACTGAAGTGAAAACCGAAGTGAAAACCGAAGAGAATATTCTCCTAGAGGAATATTCTACCTAAACTTTAGGAGATTGGATAAAGACGAATAAACATAGGAAAAATGAATCCTAGGTGTGTGTGAAGTAACTCCAACACCCCCCTGAACGTCACTATGGTGAAAATAACGAATGGGTCCCGACAACAAGGCCATGTTAGGTACCCAAATACAAAAGATACACTGAAATAAAGTGAGGAAAGAGGGAAAACCTCATGAGAAACNCCCCCCCCCCCCCCTCAAGGTACAATTTATGTAAAAAGGAGAACTAACAATTGCTAGGAAATTGTGTCCTTCACTCCAAGACAACTTCATAGAGAATGGAACTTCTGCTCAGTGAAGGTCTCAGTGAAGATGTTTGCCATCTGTTCTACTGAAGGATAGAACTATAGGTTGATGATCCCCTCATGTACTAAGTCTTAGATGTAGTGCATGTGGATCACAATGTGCTTCATCTGCTATCTCTGAACTGGATCTTTGCAGAACTTTAGAGTGCTCTAGCTGTCACACTAGATGAAGATCGATCGATGAAACTGAATGCCCAACTCAGTGAGAAACTTTTGTAGCCACATGGCCTGAATGGTTATGTTAACTCCTCCTCTGTACTTTGACTTAGCTAAAGCAAGAGTAATAGAATCCTACTTCTTGCTCGACCAACAGATAGGCCCATAACCAAGACTGAGTGAGTAACCAGATGTGGACCTGCAATCAGTGCTATCTCCATCCCAATCAGAATCAATGAAATCGATGAGATATAATGTAGAGTCTGCTACATAATGAATCCCAAAGGTGATGGTGCCCTATACGTATCGAAGGATACACTTTGCATCCTTCCAATGTAGCTCATGCAGCTCCTGCATGAACCTGGAAACTGCGCCAACTTCATAGGAGAGGTCTGTTCTGGAGTGTGTGAGACACAAAAATCTCCCCACTAGATGTATGTACAGTGTGTTGTCAAACAGTGGAGTGTCCTTGCCATCCTCAAGTTTGACTCTTGATAGGAAAGGAGTTAGAGCATACTTGCAGTCTGTCATGTGAAATATCTCAAGGAGATCTCATGCATACTTAGCCTGAGACAGTTTGATGTCTAATGAATCCTAATTGATATCGAGTCCAAGGAAGAAGTGTAGCGGACCCATGTCGAGCAATTAGTGATCATCAAATCATCAACATACAAAACTAAGAGTAGAAGTGAATCATCCATCCTGAGCATGTAGACATTCTGGTCTTATTTACAATGTACAAATTTCTGTGACAACAGGTAGGAGTCCATCTTGGCATACCATGCCCTCGGAGCCTGCTTAAGGCCATAAAGAGACTTCTTCAGTTGATAGACCAAACATGAGTTCTGCATAAATCCCCGGGGTTGCTCCATATAGATCTCCTCAGAGAGATCATTGTGAAGAAATGCATTATTCATGTCCATATGATGGACTTCCCATCCCCTGGCTGCTGCAATGGCAAGTTCCAATCATATAGAATCCATCTTCTCTACGAGAGCGAAGGTCTCATCATATTCGATGCCATGCACCTACTGAAATCCTTTGGCAACAAGATTGGCTTTATATATGCTAATATGTCCATCTGTTGCGCTCTTGGTCCTGTAGACCCATCTGCACCTGACAAGTTTTCTTCTAGAAGGAAGGGGAACTATATCCCAAGTCTGGTTCTCGAGGAGGGAGTTGTACTACTCCTGCATGGCAGATTCCAAAAATGGATTTCCAGCAGCCTTGCCATCAGATTATGGATCTGAAGACTGAACCAAGAAAAGATTATTAGGGGGCAATGGTTTAGTGGTAGTGAGTGCAATAGGAGGCTCTTCGAAATAATATTGAGTCCTCCTAGTATTGGTTGGATCACCAACAAGATCCCCTGCATCCTAAAGAGTAGTCTTGGCCCACTTGGGCTTCTACTCTGGCTTTGCATCTGTATTTGGATGCACTGACTCTGCATGACTCTATATATGGATCATCTGAATCCTCTAAATCAGAACTCTCGTTTGAATAAGAGTCAGCATGTGCATGTTCATCATCTCAGACAGGTGGAAGAATCAAGGTGTCTGCATGCGACTGTTGAGGTACATGCGAGACACTTTCCTCAAATTGGACACTTCGCTCAATGATGAGTCGATCTGAGGAAAGAGAAATAAGTCTGTATCCATTCACATCGTCGGGGTATCCAACAAAGATACACTCAGTGCTCTGTGGATCAAGTGCCTTCATCTTTTCAGAGGGAATCTGGGCCCATGCACGTGAACCGAAAATACAAAAGTGAGTCCCTTCCAGTTTGAGGCCACTCCAAGCCTCATAGTGGGTCTTATCCTTGACAGATCTATGGGGAGATCTATTTTGGATGTAGGTTTCACAATTAAGTTCTTCAACACATAATCTCCGTGGAAGTGACTTTGCATGTAGCATGCAAGATGCCATCTCTTTTAGAGATCTATTTTTCCACTCAACAACTTTGTTTTGCTACGGAGTATAGGGAATTGTGTGTTGCAACTAAATCCCTGCCTCATGACAAAGATTATGGATCTCATGATTTACATACTCTCTCATGTTATTAGTTTGGAGGACTTTGATTTTCTTTCCTAATTGTTTCTCAACCAGAGCTTTGAAATCTTTGAGGTGTTGAAAGACCTCTGATTTTTGCCTGATAAAGTAAATCCATGTGAAAAGTGAGAAATAATAAAAAAAAATGAGAACATACCTCGCTTTTCTGATTTATGGATGCGGAAAAGGGCCCATAAGGTCACTATGGATCATATCTAAAGGAGAGGAAGCTCTCTGAGTCTTTCCTTTGTCGAATTTATCTTGAGGGTGTTTTCCAAGAACACATCCCTCGTAGATTTCTTTGGAGAAATGAATGTCTGGTAGACCATAAACCAATATTTTCTTTCTAAGTTGTTGCATATATCTGAAATTCAAATGCCCAAACCTTTCGTTCCATATCCTACAGCTTTCATAAGCATGGGTAAGCAGTAAAGCAAAATCTGGTTCAATAAATTTAGAAAATGTATACAATCTAGATTGATGATTTACCTCACCAGTAACAACCCTGGAATTGGTTTTCATGTCATAGATGTCCACTGCATTAGGTGTGAATATGAATTTATTTTCCGTGTCAGAATTCGTCATCTGATACACGGAGAGAAGATTGATGGAAAGTTTGGGAACGTGCAGCACATTCTCAAAGCTGTCGTTGGTGAGTTCAATCCTTCCTTTGTCGGTGACCTCGAATGGAGAGTTGTCCCCCATCAGAATAGGAGGACATTTGCATACATCCAATGAAGAATAAAATACTTTTTGGTAGCCATGTGATGTGATTCTCCTAAATCTATGATCCAAGCATCGAGAGAGGAGTTGATGGCAATCAAGGCATGGCTAGAATTGTCTTTCCTGGGATTATGATCTTTTGGCTTCTTCTTCTTGGCACCCTCGGGGATGAGATCTCCAAGGTTTTTTTTCTAAAGTATTTGAATCATTAGATCTTTTTTTTGCATGCATGCATGCAGATTCTGGATGGAATCCTTTATGGGAGTATGTGCATTTCTCCCATTTTCTTCCCTTTCCACCTTTGCATCCGGAGGCATCGATGAAGGGTTTTGAGTACCCTTCCTTATTCGGATTTGCATGAGCTTTCCTTTTGTGTTTATATTTAGATTTATGATATTGACGACTTCCATTTTGCACAGTAAGTGCATGCGCCTTTGGGCCTTTGATTTTTCCCATGTTGATGAGCTTGGTTTGCTGTTGTGTCATGGATTCGATAAATTCCTAAAGAGAAGGCATATTCCAGGTGGCTCCAGAGGTGAATTTGAATGAATGGGATGTGGATACGAACATGGAAAATGAAAGACCAAGTTTGGAGAGAATGGTGAGAACCATTTGTTTCTCCTCCTTCGATTTATCAACCCCGCAAGCTTTGAGTTGTGACAGTAAATCCTTGTATTTTGTAAAGAAATCTTGGAGATTGTTGAAGATTTTTGGACCCAATGTGAGCAGTTCCACCTCGAGCATGCGTCCCCTCATCTCATCATTTTTTCCAAAGATATATTCCATGGTGGTCCAGGCTTCATTGGGGGTTTTACAAGAAGATATGTGAAAAAGGAGATCGGGAGAAATAAGATTGCAAATTGTTTTGAATGCTTCATCCATTCGATTTAGATACTTGGATTTTTATATGTCTTATGTTGGTTCTATATATTTATTCATGGTTAACATGTAAAATCCTTTTCTTCGAAGATGCATGAACATCTTCTCCTTCCATGCAAATAAGTTGTAAGGTGTAAGAATGAATTCTTTTGGGAATTCCATTTTTCCACTGTCTTCAATCTTTGGTACTTGCAAAAATAATTTGGTGTAGATTTTTCTTAGCAGTCCATCGGCTCTGATACCATGTAAATGTGTTGAACCTGCACATAATATATCTATCTAGAAAATACCACACACATTTGCAGAGAGAAATTGAGAAAGAAGAAGCAAGAGAGAAAGAATGGAAGAATTCTCATTAACCGTTATGAATTTACACATGATATACTCTATATAACTCAACCAATGCACCATAGTGGTGGTATAGAGTGACATGGAAACACACCAGCAGTTGCGGGAGTGAACTTCCACCTAGTCTAGTCTCTCGGGAAATTACAGGAGTGAACTGCCACCTAGCTGAGTTAACTAGTCTACCAGTCTTCAGTGAATTTACTAAAACATAGTGAAGTGAGGAGGAGATCATGGAATCATGGATAATGCGCTAGTTTGGTGATGATCCCAAGGAAAATGCGCATTAGATGGTGATGATCCCAATGTTTCATGGTGACAAAACCAATGCAACATCTAGACTCCACTCAACTAGTCAAACTGAAGTGAAAATTGAAGAGAATATTGTCCTAGAGAAATATTCTCCCTAAACTTTAGGAGACTAGATAAAGACTAATAAACATAGAAAAAACCTTAGGAAAAATAAATCATAGGTGTGTGTGAAGTAAGTCCAACAGACCGATCTTGCAAAGGCTCGACTAGTTCGAGTCCCAACTTCGTGTACCCATATCTTGTCAGGGGCATGCACGAAGAAAAATAAATGAAGAGCATACTGCTCCAATACCACTGATCTGGATTTATGAGCGGAACGAAATAAATAACAGACTGAATACAATAACATAGAAAAGTAAAGAACAACAACATATATCCAGTGAACAATAACTTCTATTGAATAAATAAAATAGGTTGAAACTGTAAAATTGCAGAATTGAAAACAACTTGCTCGAATGGTGGTAGCTATATCTTAGAAGAGATGTTGTTGCTACATGCATCCATCTAAGCAGAATGATTATAATGAGGCTCCAGAGGCCTTTTTAACATTACTCATGAATGATAAAACCCTAGACATCCAAAAACCTAACCCTAGGAGGTGAAACGCCAAAAGTTATGTGGGCCTCGATGGGTATGTTAGTACCTCAACTTCCCGGGGTTGTAAATTTTTCATACGACCTCCATTTTAGGTGTGTGATAGCCCGTTGGAAATCTCTTTTAGAGAAATAAATATTATGCTGTCAAACTCTGACTTTGTCTACAATTTGATTGTGGCAAGCCAAAAAAAAAACTGTTGAGGGCCCCAAAATGACCTTGGAAGTATAGAAAGATGCACTGACATGAAAACTTCCAAAATAAGCCATTTGGATTAGGTGGGAAGCCACTAATCCCCACTTGGAAGATGTGTAGGGATTCAGACAGCCCGGGGAGTGTAGAACCCACAATTACAAAAAATTACAGAAGAACATGCTGAACTAAAAATTGTCAAGAGGAGTCAGTTCGAATAGGTGGGTGGCCACCAATATCCACCTAGTTCAATAAAGTTGTAGGTGGTATCACGAAGACTCAAGCAAAGTACCTAATGCAATTGCATTTCTATAGCATGAGTTTGACTTAGAGATTGATTGCACAAGGATCCAACCAAAGGATAATCGACTCTAATTTGGAGTGCAAACCATATAATTAGCAATGCATGTGACCTCACGGTGAATCCATCAAGAACTAGTGGGCACTAACCAATTATCCAAGTAAAGGGATTGTGTTGTGATACAAACCAACATTCAAGCTACTTGTTGATACCATATCATCCAATGACTTCAATGTTCAAGCAATCCTTTAAACCAATAAACCAATGAACAAATAAAGAATACGCAAACACTTTATCATAGAACAATGTATCTCATAGACACAAAGATTTGACCTTGGAAACCCAAGAAGGATAACTAGATCCATTGGAGATTTATTATGATCTAGAAATTCATTACAAAGGGTGAGATACGCATGTTTATAAATCTCATGCATTTTTATTCACTAGAAAAATAATTACAAATGGTCATGGCTTAGAGACACCTTCATTCATCATGGACAGTCTCCTTGAATCCTTTGTCCTCCGATCTTTAAGAAAGTTGCACTCTTCTAGCTCTCATCTCTACTACTTCCCTTCAAGCTTCCCAAGTTCTCTTTGCATCTCCCTCGTTGTTATCAGACTAATCGGTAGGTGCGGACACTAACAGATCTCCCTAGATCCACCTAGATCTAGAACAAAACGGGATAGGACATGACTCTTTCCCTAAGTTATGACCATTGAATTAGCTAGTAGGGAGGAACAAGTAACATACCTCTGTATCTCTTCCTAGGGTCTCTGTTTCTCCCGCTTCACTCCGATGCTCTCGTGAGGTCAAGACCAAGACAACACAAACCAACCAAAGTGAAGATAGCAAAATATATTCAATCGTCAACTTATGTGCATGATCAAGGAATTACACAATAAAGTAAGAATGACTTTATGGGAAAAGGACATGTCATTGTATCATATTAATCGAAAGTATAAGATACAACCTGATCGCCTTGATGTCGCAAGCTTCCTTTCGTTGGCTCTTGGTTCCAACATACACACTTTCTCGATCCTTGTATGAATAAGATCCAATTCCTCTTGATAAACTTGCTAGAGTCTCCAAGCTCCTGTTCAAGCCAGGTCCTTCACACAATTCTTTCACCGATTCTCCAATGAATCTTGCTTAACCTTTTCCATGAGAATTCCATCAATATATAGGAGAGGATGAGATGGTTACTTGGATAAGAATGATCCCACAATATCAGGGAAACCAGTAAAAAGATAACCATTCGAATGCCAACCCATTCTCTAGAAGATTCCCTTCTAGAACCATCGAGACTTCATCTTTCTCCAAGCTTGAGAACAAGTTCGCACCCTAGCTATGTAGCACAGTGCGAGAAGTTCACACCCTAGTTGAAGGCAGCCTGCGAGAATGGGTCATTCTCACACCCTAGGATATAAGCAACCTGCGAACTCTTTTCAAAAATATGTTTTCTGGGAAGAGATGAATGTCACTTTTCTCAGGAGAAAGTTCTTATTAGGAGCCTGAGTACACCATCACCAATACACCATCAATATTGACCAAAATCATGGGTAACAGAATGCCCCCCAAAGTATGAGTCTGGAATCAATGACAGCCAAAATACTTTGTAGACTGCATGTGTGTGTGTGTCAGAAACCAGGAGCGCACCTAATCAGAAACCTGCGAACAACCAAGCATTTGCAGAATATCATATTAATTATGAGGTAGGCATTCCCATACTCAGATCACAGACAGATGACATTATAGGTCATGGCCACCAATCATACACTGTGGATCCATGTCGTCAAAATATAGCACAACCACCAGGAATACACCATGGATCTATGCAAGAAAATTCAAACTAAGACGACATAGCCACAAGACATACAAAGTGGATCTATGTGTTGCAAATTATACATATTTCATCGCAACCTGGACAAAGAGATGATATCCAGGGTTTTCAATCCCATCACTCAAAAGTACGAATCTAACCATGTGATTACATGTGTTGAAGTCGAACATGGTAGAAACCACTTGATTACATGTCATTGATGAAACCGTTAACAAGTGTGAGAGAAATCACCATTAATGTCAATGACTCCCAAGGTACACTAGTACAATCCATCGAGTGTGAATGAATGAGTTGAGGTCGAACATCTGACGAAATATTTTGATCAGGGGTCAATGATGTAAACCCACTGTCAAAAGCGAGGAAACTTGCCATTGAGGCATGCAAGTTCCAAGGTACCCAAGAATTTCTAAGTCTTGTGTCCGGATAATGAGCTGAAGTCGATGGAACAAAACTCGTCACAGGAGGGCCTTGAGGTATCCCCCATCAATGACCCAAAATGAGTAACAGATTTTGAAGGTGAAACGGAGTATGATGTAAGTTGGACTGGACACAGGGAAGGCCGACATGGAGAGAATGGAAAATTGCAGATGGCCAACTCAATAGGGGTTTCAGATGAACTTCTCTTGAACATATGAACGACATGACCAATGATTTGGCAGCATTGACTCAGAGACGACGCAGGGTATGACCTTGTAGCAAATCGAATGAGAGACAAATGGATTTCCCAAACCAGCTTCAAATAATGAATAGGGGGTGTCATGTTCAAGAGTGACACTTACTGCCAATTAATATGAATATGAGAACATATCCCTTTCCCAAATTTTCCCCCACCATTTTTGGCGAGTACCTCTTTATTTTTATGCAAGCTTGAGGAGGATAACATATGCTTGTTGATATAAGCTTATCCTTCGGATAATTCCTTCGGAGTATGTTTAATGAACCCTAGGAAGGAGTGGTTCGGTCCCATGATGGGTCTGTCGATGTTTGTTTAACAAGTCCAAAGATAGAAAACTCGAAGGTTTTTCATGATTATAGAGTCTGGAAAAACACTTAAAAGAGAACTCTCTCAGTTCCTTTTTCGTAAAATAGTCTGATGAGACCGAAAAAGAGATAAATTATTGCCCAATAAACGCTTTCTTCAAATACTTTACCGAGCGTGAAAATAGCAAGGTCGCTCGGCTATCTTTTCATGTTTAGAGAGTCTGAAAAGAGATTAAAGGAGACTCCAGGGGGGTTCATTTTTCGTATAACCTTGTTGATCTCGAAAAAGTGTGCTTGATCGCGTTCTCATGTATTTTCGAGCGTGAGAACGGACAAAGACCAAACTTGAGGTTTTGTACAAAAACCATAAAAAAAATCAAAACATGCGATGAAGAAGAAAAAATATCCGCATCCCTGTGCATGAACATCGAAGTCATTATGTCTGCAAAAGTTGTACTCAAAAGGGCATTAGGCATTAGGTTTTAATAAATAAACAATTATAAAATCCAATAAAATGGTAAAAGTAAATATAAAGGGGTAAAAACTCTTTTTACCATATCATTTTAACTTTACCAATATTTGAGCCCAAAAACCCTTCTTTTACCCTTGAAATTCGACGTTCGATTGCGGGAGTTATGAGAATCCATTCAACGAACCGTCAGTGGCAGTGAGGTAACCTTTTTGTGGTTTAATTTTTCATTTTCATAGGCAAAAAACACAGTTTTGAGTTGGTTTTGGGGGATAAAGTCGCGCTCAGCCATTCTCACAGGTGAGCCACACGGGACTTGCGAGAATGACTCATTCTCGCAGGTGACCCCAAAGGCGCCTATGAGAACCTCGCATTGTGCCTAAAGGGCACCTGCGAGAACCACAAAGTGGAGAATTTTTTTAAAGTTTTGCTCAATGAAAATATACCAAGTGTTGAATAGAGTTATTAACTTTCTTCTTGTGCTTCTTATGCAAGTATTTGGCCATAACCATGGTTCTGGAATGGCGTGAAAGGGAGCACGAAGAAGATGATGCCATTGCTAGAAATCATCCGACCACCATTGTTGCTTTACGAAACTGTGGTCTTTTGAAATTCTTTCATATCCCGGGCATGAGGGCCCAAGTCAGGTTATTGGAGTACCTTGTGCATATGTGGGATTTCGACCAGCAAGTATTCCATGTAGGGGTCCACACATTGTCCTTGGATATTGAGGACATTTATTTCTTGACAGGACTGTCACAACGTGGGTACCATGCGAGCCTGACTGGTAGCAGAGGTGGTGGGTTGCCCATGAGTGAGTACTGTCGCTTACATTGTGTTCCAGAGGCAGAGAGGAGAAAAGGAAAAGTAGCCATTTGGGGAGTGCGAGATTTGACCCTCTGCACTATTTTTTTCACCATTGCTCGTATGGCTGGGAGAACTGCTCCTCACATGGCTCTCCGGAGCTACTTTTAGTATGCCATAGAGTGTACTGAGCCTCGGGTTTTTAACTGGGCAGATGCAATGCTTCACAACATGAAGAGGCAGTTGACCAAATGCAGGCGAGGCGACTTGAAACAATTCGGTTACGGGTCTTTGTTGGTGTCCTTCTTTCTCGAGAGGGTTCCTTTACTGAGGCTGCAGGTTGAATGGGATTTACTGACTCCAACAGATCCAAGAATTTTGAGGTGGTGTCAGCTCATGGCCTGGCATGTGGCTGGACCAATTATCAAATATAATGATACCTTCTTCGACTAGTTGCGACCACAGATGTTGATGGTCGATGATTATGCTTATTCCAGGTTGGATTTCCGAGGATATCTGGACTTGGTCCTACCCGAGGGCGCTCAGTGGGGGGAACTTGGTAAGAAGTACACATTTTTCTTTTTAAATGTTTTAGTGAATTTTATCATATGAAAATGTTTTTATATGTTCGTCCAAGGTCTAAATACAAAATTCTTTTTTGGTGACACAGACGTGGGACCTTACCGACCTCCTGGTACTTCTCCTATTCAGTGACGAGGAGATGTGGCTCTAGTACCATAATGGGACGCCGGAGATTATGAAGCAGTGGAACAAAACCTAGAGGGTTATACAACAGATATTCTAGACATGCCCCTTGGAGAGGTTCCACGACGTTATCAACGTCATACAGTAGGAGTGTTAGAGTCCATTGGTTGATTGCTTCGTAGGGTTGCCCAGGCAGTCGTGTGTTACCGTGAATGTCATCCATGACGTCACTTTGTAGAAGCTATGAGCTTCAGATTTTGAAATTTTGGTCCTCGGACAGAACTTTTTTGTAACAACTCTTTTGATCATTATATATACATACAACTTCTATCGGTTTATCTTGTGTTGTGTGAAAATTGATGTGATTGATTTATAAATGATCCAAATGTCTATCTAATACATAGTTAGACAATATATCAGTTAATGTATTTAGACATCTAGGAATATGTTGATATTAAATATAATCAAAATAACGTTCCAAGAGGTGAATTCGTAGATAGACCCGTAACAAATTAGGACTTTGAATAGTATAGACATTACTTAACTGTAGTACTACGAGCTGCAAATCGAGTCGCACAACCAAATGACGGATTCCAAGTGAGATAACATCAATCAACAATTCGATAAAGACGCTATACTCTGCAATATTGTTGGTCGCACGACCGAGACACACATCTCGTAAGGAGACAAGTTCGTTTGTAGGGGCGTAAATTGCCCATGCAGTGGAAGCAAGGTTCTGAGTACTATGGCTAGCGCCATCAACGAAGCCAATGTAGGGTAGCGAAGAATCTGACATCTGGAAATCAAACACAACGTCACATAAGGGAAGAGACTAGATGACAAAAGCAAGCTACAGTAACACACAAGAAGTATGATACAATTAAAATATAGGTACTTGTGCACAGGTGATCTTATGCATAGTACTTCTTCAAGTACAACCCATTTATGGGTTCACTCAAAGGAATACCATCGTAATCTACTAACTCATAAGCCCCTTTTTCCAACACTCGTCTAACGATATAAGGACCTCACCATATGGCTTCGAATTTTCCAGCTCCTAGCATATCTTGATCTTGTTCATAGAGGAGAACGAGATCTCCTTCGGAGAAAACGTGAGGCTTGACATGTTTGTCGTATTGGGCCTTGACACGTTTTTTCTGGGTTTCTATGACTAGGGTAGCATCACGTTGAGTTTTGTCTAATTGCATAAGATACAATAGACGTTCTTCCTTAGCAGAAGTGTTTGGTAGGAGGTCAACAACTAGTTTTAAAGAGGGTATCTCGCATTCAATCGGGAGAATGGCTTCCAAACCATAGACTAACTGGAAAGGTGTAAACTCAGTAGCGGACTTGACAGATGTCCGATAAACCCACAATGCCGAAAACAACATTGTGTGCCAACTTGTTTTGTGAATCCCTATCATTCGTCGGAGCATAGTTACGAGAACTTTGTTAATTGCTTCGACTTGGCCATTGGCTTGTGGGTAATAGGGCGTTGCTTTTTCATGGTGAAGACCCAACTTTTCAGTAAGTTTGGACATCACGAAGTTTCTAAAGTGGCTATTGTAATCAGTGACGATAGCCTGGGGAACACCAAAACGAGCTATGATGTGATTAAAAATGAATAATGTGTTGGACAACTGAGAGGGGGGGGTTGAATCCGTTGTTACCGTGCTTAAAAAATTATGCTTCTTTTAAAAACTTTACAAGGCACTCAATGATGATGACAATCATGCAGGGAAATAAACATTGACACATTCAACATCAGTCACATATATGAGAAACACAGAGACAGATATTTCCTGAGGAAACCCATACAGGGTAAAAACGTCTTTTTCTTTATATGATAAGTAATAGTTACATTATTTACATTATCATACATCTGAGCACCAACTCATAATGAGGCTACAACCTCAGTTTTGCAAGCTGCTACTTGATGAGAGCACCAAATCTCTGTTTTCTTTAGCACCCACTAGAAGGAAGCACCAACTCCCTGATTTCCCTAGCACCAACTAGAAGGAAGCACCAACTCCCTGATTTCTCTAGCACCAACTAGAAGGAAGCACCAACTCCCTGTGTTCAAGCACCCACTTGAACCTTTGAGGACACCAGTCCTCCCTAGCACCTCCCAACCACCTTGAATTATAAATTATTTGTTACTAAAACTTATTACAACGATATAAAATTATTCAATGGCTTACTAGCCTTGTCGTTGTTCTGTTACACTGCTCTGCCCTGTTCGCATCAGTGTCTTCTGCACACCTCTAACACTTTCTGTTCTTCTGCCTTTTATGCTCTGTGCGCCATATCCCTTCAATGCACCATTCCACGACTGTGCATTTCTGCTCCTGGACTCTGCCTCCTTGTACACCCCTGAATTCTCCTACACAACGACAACACACATCTCTTCTTCGTTTCACATTCTTATAGTCTTTGTTGTCTTTGTTCATGCAATATTCGCAATGCCTCTGCATTCTCACTCTACGCCAAACTCCTCCATAACTTGAGTGCTCTGTCTGATCATCATCGTGACTCTTCAGCTTCTCTGGTCGTTTTTCACTCGTTCAGCATCACTGTACGTTACATTGAGATTCCTCAGCCTGTCTGGCAGTTTGAGACTCTTTGTCTTCTCTGTGACAGTCGAGCTCACCTTCTTTGTTCCAGTTACAGGCCTTAATGCTCATCCAGCTGTCAATCGCCTCCACGAACATCTTCATCCCTCTTGAAGATTCCCAGAGACTCTTCACCTCCTTTTTCAATCATCCTGAAGTGTCTTCGAGTCCTCTGGCAGAAACCATCTGTGGTTTCTGGCAGTTACACTATGTCATGCTACAGTAGCCCTTCGATCTTGTTCAAATTCACCTACACCATTGGATTAATTCCAAGGGATCTTGCATTCATTTCGGCATTTAAGATTTCGACAGTTCGACATTCATGTGACCATGTGTCACGACATTCCCAGTCGCGATCCCCGAAAAGGAGCTTGGTTGCTCTAGCTCTTTCCTCCATCTCTCGTTGATGTGACCAAGGGCTGTGACCACAGCCTTATGCATAAGGTGCTTTCACGATTTCGCATTTTGTGAATCTGGAGATGAGGCACCTCGACTCTCCAAGTCGCGATTCCCGAAACCCCAAAATGGCATGGGATCAACGGTCCTGATCAACACTTGATCTGATGGCTCAGATTATTTCACGATTTCGCATTTCGCGATTTCGACATTCTTGATGTTCAGTGTTCTTGTCACTTCAAAGTCCTGATCCACGAAACTCCGAAATGGGGTCGGATCAACGGTCCAGATCACATCTTGATCTGATGGCTGCGATTAAGTCGCGATTTCACATGTTAAGAACCAAAGACCTGAATGCAAAATATCACAATAGATCCAAATATATTTGAATACAATCACCACACAAGATCTATGAAACCATATAGAAAACCACAACTTTATTATAGAAACCCTTGAGGTAGGGAAACACCATACAATGGATCCTATTATGGAAGGGATCCTCTCCTGTTCACTTGCCTCTTCGA
>ML783232.1:123841-139328 GCA_009831015.1 Picea engelmannii | reverse complement strand
TCTTACATTTATTATATCTAACTACCATAGTGGGCCTTATTTAATAATATAGTAGACCTAGTCCACCTTACATTGAATGACCTCCACTATTATCACTATGGGCCCTCTAGGCCCCCCCACTACCTCTCTAGCTACCTTACATTATTGTTAAGTACCAAATACCTATACAAAATATCACAATATTCTTCACTATATTTCATTACATTGCCTAGACTTCTTTATATATCTCTCCCTATCTCCTAGGAACCTTCTAGAGAGTCTTCTCACATTTATTACATCCAACTACCATAGTGGGCCTTTATTAATATAGTGGACCTAGTCCACCTTACATTCAATGACCACATTCTCATATATTAAATGACTTCCACTAATAACACATAACTACATTCCCATTGGGTACCTCCCTATGTACCCCATATTACCTCCCTAGGTATACTACATTCCATCCCCCTTCACATGTTTCGTCCTCGAAACATTAGAAGAAACCATACAATATGACCGGCTTAGCAATGTAGCCAACTGGTACCAAGTACGATCGTCCATCCATCCCAATGGAAGCCGAACATGATGTATATCTGCTACCTTTGCACCCTTATCTTTCTCTGCATCATGTCGCGGTGGCCCTGTCTTTATCTTTATCTTTCCTGTCTGGTGCCCTGCTGGTGCATAAATGTGTTCATGCACATGCCCTTTCCTTGATGACTTTTGCATCTCTATATGATGTGGATGGCGATATACCACAACTGTAGGAATTTGTTCTTTTTTCTTCAAATCGGCAACACTTTGTGCCTTTGAGTCAATGACCTCCTTAGCTTCCTGGTTATGTCCTTCTTGTAGTTTTGCTTCATCTCCTTCTATAGACTCTGCCTCTGATTCAACTTCAGACTGATCCATAACTTCTTTGCCATCTTCCATGGGTCCATCTTTCTTTGTTAAGAACCAAACAACTAAATACAAAATAGCTGAATACAAAATCACCACAACAGATATACAAGAACAATATGCAAAATCTTCTTTATTACTATCAAACCCTTAGGGGTAGGGCAACACCGTACAATGGATCCTATTATGGAAGGAATCCTCTCATGTTCACTTGCCTCTTCGAGGGGGCATCCTCCTATTTAGCTTAGCTCCAAATACAATACATCTCTTCGTGTCTCATTACATTGCTTGAACCCCTTTATATAGTGCTACCATCACCTAAGAACATTCTAGAGGAGGAATATTTTAGAAGTAGAACCTTCTAAGAAATCCTCTTACATTTATTATATCTAACTACCATAGTGGGCCTTATTTAATAATATAGTAGACCTAGTCCACCTTACATTGAATGACCTCCACTATTATCACTATGGGCCCTCTAGGCCCCCCCACTACCTCTCTAGCTACCTTACATCACATATCGCAATTTCGAGATTCCTGTGGTTATTATTCTTTGACATATCCAACTCTTGATCCGTGAAACTCCGAAATGGACTGGGATCTACGGTCCAGATCAAACCTTGATCTGAAGGCTCAGATTAAGTCGCGATTTCGCATATCGCGATTTCGGGATTCTTGTGGTTAATATTCTTTGATATCTCCAACTCTCGATCCGCGAAACTCTGAAATAGACTGGGATCAATGGTCCAGATCAAACCTTGATCTGACGGCTCAGATTAAGTCACGATTTCGCATATCGCGATTGTGGGATTCTTGTGGTTATTATTCTTTGACATCTCCAACTCTCGATCCGCAAAACTCCGAAATGGATTAGGATCAATGGTCCAGATCAAACCTTGATCTGACGACTCACATTATTTCGTGATTTCACATATCGCAATTTTGAGAGGTTAGGGAACCCGTTCCTTTGACTCTCCAGTCAGCGAACTGACGATCTTTCCCCACGTGTCCTGCTTGATGATGGATGGTCCTCCTTCTTTCGGGATTTTGTGAGCCCGCTTCTCCTTGTACTTTAAAGAATGTGCAGGTTATCCTTGATCCAATGATGGTCAGATCCCGCGCTTGGATTTAATGCCTGAGATCCATCCTCCTCTTCAGCACGCTCTTCTTGTCTACATTGAGATCTGAAAACCATCGAGAATTCTGAATTGTTGATCCAACGATCACGGTTGCTTCTCTTCCCCGATTATCACTGCGCTGCTGATCATCGCTGTTGTACTCAAGCCATCATCGCTGCTATACTTTCCATCAATGACAAGCATACGCTGCCTGTAAAACATGCCAACATAATGTTGCGGTCTTTCCAGTGTTTTCAAATGTCGGCATCGCCTCGGCCCATTTCGTAAAGTAATCTACGGCTACAATAATGTATCCATGCCCCCCAGCTGAGTGAGGGTGACATGTCATGAAATCGATGCCCCATTTCACAAACGGACCAACGGAGATCACAGGGTGAAGAGGAGCAGGATGTGACCGTATCTTGTGATTATAGGTCTAGCAAGCATGGCATTTTTGAACGACGATTATGCAGTCGTTAAATAAAGAAGGCCAAAAATACCCTGCTCGTAAGATATTCTGGGCAGTAGCATACCCAGACATATGACCACCACAGGCTCCAGAATGGCAGTCATTCAGAGCTTTCTCGGCTTCATCGAACGTTAGGCAATGTCGAAAAATGGAGTCAATCCCCCGACGATAAAGAGTATCCTCGAGGATAATATATTGACGGGCTTAGTATCGTATTCGAGGTCGGTCAGTACTAGACAAAGTTGGCCGGAAAGTCTGGGTTTGGAGATATATGATGATATCGCCATACCAAAGATCATCAAAGCTGATGAGGAAAAGGGATTCATCGGGTAATGAATCAGTTGCTACATTGTCTGTTTCAGAATAGGGAAAGTCGCATATCAACTCAGCAAACACTAAGGACTTCTTGGACTTGGCGCATTCGAATTCCAAGTCAAACTCCTGGAGTATCACAATCCATTTGGAGTATTTTCCCCCTAGCAATTGACGTGTGAGAATGTGTTGCATAGGGTTGCAGTTAGAAATCATTGTAGTCTTGCGAGAGAGGATATAGTGCTGGAAGCGTTGGATGGCTTGGACGGCTACCAAGGCCAGTTTTTTGACATGTAAATACTTGATTTCGGTAGGTGTTAGACTTCAACTCAAGGAATAGATAACATGTTCATCGTTAGCATCGTCCTCTTGGACGAGAACCATACCAATGGTGTAATATGAGGAAACAAGGTAGAGGAAATAATCGCGACTGTAATCAGGGGGAAAAAGAAGCGGAGCACGTGTTAGGGACAATTTCAAATCTTCGAAAGCGTTGTTTGCGATGGTATCCCATACGAACTCAGACCCCTTTTTGAGGAGCCGCGTAAATCCACGAGTTATCTCGGCATAATTTGGGATAAAACAACAAAGAAAGTTTTCTTTCCTCTGCAAACTTTGTAACTGGCGAAGTGTAGAAGGAGGAGGGAGATTAAGGATTGCCTCAACCTTTAAAGGATCCACCCTGATCCCTTGATGGAAAACAATAAAACCTAGAAGTCGGTCGGATTCCATGCATAAAACACACTTATGAGGATTCAAACGTATACGGTAAAACCGACAGCGGACGAAAATGGCTCGGAGGTGGTTTGGATGATCGACTCGATGCATTGAGTGAGTGGGTAAATTGTCCAGATATGGTTGCACAATGTTCTTGATATCATGGAAAGCATAAGACATAGCGCATTGAAAAGTTGCGCCAGCGTTCTTGAGACCGAAGGGGAGTTTCCGATAGGAAAAAGTGCTCCAAGGACAAATAAAAGCAGTCTTATGTTGATCCTCGGGAACAATATTGATTTGATTATACCCAGAGAAACCATCCATCAAAGAGAAGATTTCACTTCTGGCACAATCGTCAACAATCTGATCGACGAAGGGGGTAGGAAAGTTGTCTTTGGGACAAGCTTTGTTGATATCCCTATAATCAACGCATACACGAATTGTGCCTTGTTTCTTGTCGATCGGGACAAGATTGGAAACCCAGTTAGTGAGGGCCACCGGGTAAATAAAGCCAGCTTTGAGAAGTTTCTCGACCTCGAGCTTGATAGCAGCCGCTTTACGTGGGTGAATTGGACAAAGGCATTTCCGGATGGGTTTAGCGTCAGGGTATGTCTTGATCTCATGTATCACAATGTCGGGGTCGATACCCGACATTTCTTCGTAGCTCTAGGCGAAGATGTCACAAAACTCTTTGAAAATGGACGTGTAGGTGACGATTTCGTCAGAGGAACACGAAGCTCTGATGTGGACATTTTCGACAATTCCATGTTTGATGGATATGTCGAGGGGAATAGTGGGTGAGATATTTCTTAAGTTCCCTTTGGAAAACACATCGTGTGTGGACTCGGGAACGGTTGAGATGATGACAACGGTTGACAGGGTCGAGATCCGTTGGTAGTTCTCAATGGTATGTTGCTCCAGGAAGAGGATGGAATGATGATGTCCATCATCCCAAGGGGTTTCCTCCATGACAGAAATGATCATCTCGTCTATGGGAAAAATGACACGGAAGGGATCTGGAGATAACTCACCAAGAGAGGGGGTAGAAGGGGTTGCTGATTGAATGGCCTGATAGGCGGATTCGACCAGACTTAACGGAATTTCGTCGCCATAACGAAGATGATCTCCAAGGTCAGGTACTATCCATGGGTCGTGAGACGCAGGAATTCCGTGAATCGAGGTGGAGATCATGTTGATTGAAGCAATGGACGAGCGTGGAACATCGGGCGGTGGAATGGGGAAAGTACCCATTAACGAAGAATCTTTGAGAAGGCCTACACCGATGTTCTCATAACCCGCTGGGGTTTTAGCGATGAATGGTACATTTCCAGTACGGGTATCAGAGTTAAAGAAGGCTAATTAGTCAACGGTGACTACCTTCCCTTGATGTGGGAAACGTACCACATGAAAAAGGGTCGACATAACTGCGCACATGGAATCGATCTAGCTGCGGCCAAGCAAAAGATTGTAATCAAGGGGAGCGTCAAAGACTTCCACTTCGACTTGGACCTTTTTGCCTTCTAACGTGATGGGCAACAAATGAAGGACACCGTAGCGCTTAAAACTAGAGCCATTGAAGGCTTTGAGAGTGTTCTGGGATTCATTCAAAGAGGGAGAGCCAATGGCTTTCTAGCAAGTAAGACACATGACACACGTCGAGACACCCTCGTCGATAACGGTTCGGAAAATATTTTTGTCAGAGACAATCACTTGGATATGGAACGTGAGTTGAGGGGGTAACCTTGGAATGTGATCTTCCAAGTAAAAAATTATTAAATTTGTATCCGTCGGGTCGATTCCACCAATAGATTTCAACAGTGCCTTATGTTGTGTGGGAAAACTTTGAAGGACTTCGAGGGCTGACATCGTAGAAGGTGCTTGGGCCAGATCTTCAACAATGTTGTAGTTTTGGGCAGCACGAGCATGAGGATTGAAAACCAATTTTCGAACGACCCCCATTGGGGGGGGTCGAAGAACTGTGTCGAGGCTCGGTCGTTCGAGATGAAGAGGACCGTTGGTAGGTGGAGTCGCGGGAGAGGGTTGTACCAATGAAGGAGGTAGGTCATCAACCTTCTCTTTAGAGGGAGAATAATCTTTGGCTGGAGTGGTGAGTGCAATGTCGTTCTGCTTTGAATCGCCAGTACACATCAATACAAAATATGTAGTAGAAGGTGAGGGTTGGTCATGAATGACCAACTAAGCCTGTTGTTGAGACGGGAAGGGTTGTGACAAAACGGCCAGAGCAGGTGGTTTTGGGGCTCCTTGAAGGAACTTAGTGACCTCGGTGCGTCGTGGACAATCCTTCGTGTAGTGATCATCACCACATATAAGACAAGGGTATCGAGGTTTGCGCTTATCCCTATCGTCAACAGGTGGAGTTTTGGTTCGCTCTTCTTGAGAAGTATTTTTTTCCTCCTTATTCTTACCTCTTCCCTTTTTGGATTTGTTTTTACCAGTTGGGGTAGATTGAACTGCATTTAACTTAGAAGTCTTGCCGGTGGGAGCGGTAGGAGACGAAGAATTTTGAACATTAGAATAAGCAGGTTTGGGGTTGGTGCTTGAGGCAGAATGTGTTGGGCCTGGAAAGTGCCAATCACACAGTCGGCTGCATGAGAAGCAGCTGGAGTAGCTGAAGTGGAGGAAGTGGAAGGACGAGGTGCGTCAGGTAGTAAGTCGTAAAGGGTACCCGTTTGTGAGTAAACGAGGTCAAGGTATTGAGCATGACTTATGGCCCGCTCTTCCGTGACTACTCCACCCATGGTGATGTCACGACCGATGTCGTTCACAAATGATTTTGTGAACCACTCTGCCAGCAACTGATCAGGGAGTTCGAGTTTGATGAGACGTCGTCTCCGTCGCCACTCATGAATGTGATCGGATATATGAGTGGCTTTGTTTTGTTTGAAAGAACTCAAAATCTCGGTCCCCGTTTCATAACGGATCGATAACTGGTAGTGGGTGAGGAAAGCCATAGATAGGGTGTTGAAGTCAGCGAATAAACCTCGTGGTAATTCTATATACCACTTCGTAGCAGAACCTGTGAGGGTTCGTTGAAAAATACATAAACGAATAGAGTCATCCATCAACGAATTGGATGATCACCAGAGGTGAAAAGTCATGATGTGATTGTTCGGGTCCTCTCCCGCTTTGCCGTCGAATTTAGGGATGTCCGATGGTAGCTTGGCTAGTATAGCAGGCCATTGGGGAGAGTGACGAATTGGATCATTTAAAATCCTTGACAAATTCAGAAGATCCAAAGTGGCCAAGAAGGGTAACTATCGATTCACATGCGGGTACTGGTGGCTTTGGGGAGGAAGCCCCATCAACGAACCAGTAGGACCATAAGAAGTTTGCATATAATGTGAAGACCCAGGCAGATTCGGTGGTGGTTGGAGAGGATAGTAGCTCATGGGATTGTATCTTTGAACAGGGACGTCAGTTTGAGCATTCGAGCCCCAAATAGGATTGGACATATCGGGATATGGTTGGCCTATACTAGGGGGTATCACAGATGCATCTAGAAGCTGCTACCCCCCAGTCGATTGAGGAGTATGTTGTATCATATGATTCCAATACTGGGCCAAGGATGGAGGTATGTTTTGTCCATAAGGTGGGGTATGTCCTCCTATTGGAGGTGGTGTTACAATTGGGGGCAGCGTTCCAATTGGGGGTTGTGTTCCAATTGGGATTTGCATTCCAATAGGAATTTTTCCGCTGAGAGGGGGTTGAATCATACCTCCTTGGTGAAATTGTCCACCAATGGGAACCTGGTAATTTGGTGTGAATGATGGAATAGTGCCACTAGGATTAAGACTGCCAGTGGAGGACGAGAAAGATCCTCCAAAAGGATATTGAGGGAGTGTTGGAATAAAATCGGGAAGAGAGTGCCCAAAAGAAGAGGGACCATCAGGAGAGTCAGATGGGGTTTGCGTAGGAGTGGGAATGGAAGCATTCAACACACGGTATCCAGGCGGTAGTGTTGGGGTGACGTTGGGCGTATGCAGTGTGCCGATGGGGGCTTGGCTAATCGCGATAATCCCGGTGTGAATACTCGTAGTATCTGTGTGATGGGCCATTTTGATAGGGATGCTCAAGATGTGGTCAGATCGCGGGGCGTCCGTACCAGGAAAATAATAGGCAGTAGTAAATGGTACTGTCTCTGGGTTAAAGGTTTCAGAGATCACAGGTGAGATGATGGTTTCAATGCCTGATCCTGCTCCAAAAAGGTCCTGTCTAAAAACACCCGTAGACCAAAAAGGATCTTGGCCTTCTATTCCTGGAAAGGGTCCAACCGGTGATCCAGAAGACACAACAACTAAGTCTCCGGAAGAATTCACTCGCATAAACTGTCGCTCAGAATTGGGGTGAAGTCGAATTTCCTCTCGAGTATTGGTAATTCGGAAATGTTCTAGAGAGTCAGTTCGTTCCACTTGTGGCGTGGTAACGTCTTGGACTTCACTCTACTGAGGAGACCCCTCAGGTGAGCTTATAGGAAGGGGTTGAGAACCTTCCAGATGCTCTGGAGATAAACCCTGCATTCTACGTGAATGACATGGAGGATCTATTGTGAATGAGTTACAAACTTACGAAGAAAATCATATGGTCAACATGGGTAAACAAACAACACGCGCTAGTAAACAAAATCTAGGAAACAATACCAAGCAAACAAGACCTTCTAATTTCGAAGTCACTAGTTGGTGATGAAATCCAACGTCGCAACAACGAGACAAGAAGGGGCTGGGCTAGACGACCTTCTTAACAGACTTAGTCACCTTGTGTAAGACCCTAGAAAGATAGGCCGCTAAGGTTACCATCGACAACAATAAAGCCTGGGGGGACAGTCGACAGTCCGATCCACACGCAAGGGCAGGGTATCTAGCCTGAAATCAACTCAAGAGGCTTCCACTCATCATTGTGGGTATACCTCCAAGTGACCCCTATAATACGTGCAATCTCTACACCGATATCAACAAAGCAGGGTGAGTAACTCTGTCACTATCAATGTGACCTCATGTTTGACCCTTGTGTGAGAAGGGATTCCTAGGACAAAATGTTGTAAATGGAATTTGACACTCCTTAACACAAGATGCTATTGTGTGTTTTGTTCTTTGGAGAGTGTATCTCTCTACCTAGTCCAAAGCGCTAGCTTAGCTAAATGTTGGTGTAATAGAGCCCTAGAAAAGAGTTACTAGTTAAATTTTACAATTGCACAAAGTTATTAAGAGTTGTTGTTACTCAAAGGAAGCGGAGATGAAACTGATGTTGTATGAGACTCTGACCCAAGGATGCATAGATAGGAATGAAATATATCAATTTTTGTTCAATGAATCCTATGTACGGGAGGGAAAGAGAAGTTTTCTGGACCAATCTTGAACTACGATACACAATGTCCTTTACAATGCAATTGCAACGAATCATGCAATAATAACAATTCTCTATTGTTCCTTTTTCAATAATTTCAACAATTGATTTTCAATACTTTCGAAGACGAAAATGCTTTTGAAAGAAAAAACGTTGTTCACTTTTCAAAAAGGACCTACACCATGATGGTGAGAGTGAAGAAAACCAAAAACTAATGAACAAGCAGTAGACAAAAACCCAAACCAATCTTTCAATGGAAACAAAAATAACAAGAAGACGAAACTAGTCTTTTCAATTGCATGAGAAGAGTAATCTTCCAAACAATAAGCAAATGATAAAGACAAAGAATCCCAACTTTCAAACCGATCACTAGTTCTTAACCAAACGAGAACTCAGATTCCAAAATAAGAGAGTATATCTTTTCCGAGAAAAGTCAAGAAACGAAAGTCGAGAAACAATGGACAGGAAGAGCCTTTCATTCCCTAAGACTGATCGTGCACAAAATCCGAAGACAAGAAAACATCAACCAATGGTCCAAGAAGCTCTTTTCAGGCACTTATACTGATCTGGGCAGCTGAACATGGAAAAATCTTAAATCCAAAATTTCGAAAAGAGGGTTCACAGGCTAACAGTGTTACACAGTGCGAGAATGGGTCATTCTCGCAGGTTAGCTTTGAGCAAAGTGCGAGAACCTCGCACTGGACCTAAAAGCAGAGTGCAAACTCGATATATTCTTGCAGGCCAATGTGGGGTACAGTGCGAGAATGTCTGAAACTAAGCAAATTTTTGGAAAAAGACAAAACAATTGAAGGGCCTTCTGGACCCAGAGGGTCTATCAAGGTATCCTGAAGACTCAGAGATTGATATGAAATGAGAAAGGTAAGGTAAGAACAAATGGCCAAGGAAAAACACCAAAAACCACAAAGAAAATGGGTTGCTTCCCCAGTGGAGTCGCCAATTTTGTTATCGGACTAATCGGTAGGTGCGAACACTAACAGATCTCCCTAGATCCACCTGGATCTAGAACAAAACGGGACATGACATGACTCTTTCCCTAAGTTATGACCATTGAATTAGCTAGTAGGGAGGAACAAGTAACATACCTTTGTATCGCTTCCTAGGGTCTCTGTTGCTCCCGCTTCGCTCCGGTGCTCTCGTGAGGTTAAGACCAAGACAACACAAACCAACCAAAGTGAAGATAGCAAAATATATTCAATCGTCAACTTATGTGTATGATCAAGGAATTACACAATAAAGTAAGAATGAATTTATGGGAAAAGGACATGCCACTGTATCATATTAATTGAAAGTAGAAGATAAAACTTGATTGCCTTGATGTCGCAAGATTCCTTTCGGTGGCTCTTGGTTCCAACACACACACTTGCTCGATCCTTGTATGAAGAAGATCCAATTCCTCTTAATAGACTTGCTAAAGTCTCCAAGCTCCTGTTCAAGCTAGGTCCTTCACACAATTCTTTCACCAATTCTCCAATGAATCTTGCTTAACCTTTTCCATGAGAATTCCATCAATATATAAGAAAGGATGAGATGGTTACTTGGATAAGAATAATCCCACAATATCAGGGAAACCAGTAAAAAGATAACCATTCGAATGCCAACCCATTCTCTAGAAGATTCCCTTCTAGAACCATCGAGACTTCATCTTTTTCCAAGCTTGAGAACAATTTTGCACCCTATCTATGTAGCACAGTGTGAGAAGTTCGCACCCTAGCTGAAGGCAGCCTGCGAGAATGGGTCATTCTTTCACCCTAGGATATAAGCAACCTGCGAACTCTCTTCAAAAATATGTTTTCTGGGAAGAGATGAATGTCACTTTTCTCAGGAGAAATTTCTTATTAGGAGCTTGAGTACACCATCATCAATACACCATCAAGATTGACCAAAATCATGGGTAACACTCGTTGATTCCCTTCTTCACCATGACCTTCATTTTTAATGGGATACCTTGGAAGGCCAACCATCCAAATGGTTCTTTTCAAATTCCAAGTAAATTTTCAACATTTTCTCAACTTTTCCAAAAAAAAAAAAAAAATGTTTATTACAAAGTTTACAAGATATTTTGGCAAGGATCAAATTTCGATCACACCTCCCCATTTGCAGGCTTTTGGTCTAAAAAATCTAGAAAAATAAGGAGATGGAAGCACATGGCCTCCAGTTTCCTTTCCATATCCACCATTCCATGATTGACGATGGTTGCTTGTTTCTTGCTTGTCTATCCATGTTTTTCTACTAAAGGAGATATTCTCTCTATCCCTTTATGTGCTTTGACGAAGCATGCCTTACCACCCTTGACCAAGTGATGTTTTTTTGTTTCCTGTAGAAAGTAACATCCCTATCCCAACATTATGGGCTACCAAACATCACTCCACATGCATCTAATAGAAAACTTGATTTTACATCTCCAAGTGATTTTCATAATAAATTTCCCTTGTAACCATGCTAGTGAACTTGGTTGCACTAGACCATAAGTTTATAGACCAAGCTCATAAACTAATGTTCAAAAACCATATTACAATAAGAACCACTATCAAATAGAGCATTTTCCTTCCAATTCTTTACTTGAACATTGATTTGGAATAGTACATGTTTATCTACACTCGCCTTTGATTGTTGCAATGTGGTGCAAATTATGGTTTCATCTAGATTGGAGGTTCTTTCTACCACTTATTCTTTTGTCTCGATAGTTTCCTTTTCTTTCCCCTCATAATTTAACCACTTTGGATGCAATTCTAGATGAAGTTTCTATAACTTCTCTTCCATGTTCCCATGCACATCACAATATTTTCAATGCCTATTAGGATCCCTCATTTTTTTGGTTGTGGCTATGATATTCATCTCTCTTATATTGTAAGTTTCTTCTTGGCCCATATGATGTTGCCCCTTATTGGAGTCCAAATCAATATAGAGAGTCTTCTTGCTCGCCTCGTCTATGCTTTTCACTCTAAGAAGCTATACTTGTCTTTGGATATGGCTAAAAAGTCCTCCAATGTACTTCACTGCCATCTCTGGCTCTTGCAAAGAGATACCCATCCTGATGGCTTGCCTCCTGAATTCATAAGTGTATTCTTGCACCCCTTGTCCTTATTATTTCCAAAGGTGTTGCCCATTTCATCAACTAATCCTCCTAATATCCCATAGGATAAAATTGTCACTTCCACAATGCCTTGAAGTCCTCCCATATCTTAATCATGGGCTTCTTTCCTATACTCAATGCATCCACATAACTCTCCCACCACAACAGAGCATGTTTGGTCATATTCAAATGTGCAAAATAAATTTGTTGTGTTTCTTGGATTTAATAAAGGCCAAAATAAACTTCCATTTGTTTCAACCAATTATTCAAGACTTCAACATTCACTTATCCATCAAACAAGGGTATTTACAATTTTTCTTTAACTTTGAAATGAATATTGGAAGATGAAGAAAAAAATGGTTTTTACCCAAATCATTTCCTATGGGATCTTCTTGGTGTGCCTCGTCTTCTTCATGATTAGACTCTGTTGAGTTTGTTTCTTTATCTTTCTTCACCAAAAATTATGTTACCAATTCTGACAATGTACCAATGCTTTGCTCCAACCAAGCAAACTTGTTTTCTGGATCCTCCATGTCATATTCTTCATGAGGTATTCCAACCATTATAGGTTTATTGTTCCATAATGGTCCTGGAAGAAATGCTTCTCTACTATTTTGGTATATGTTGCATGTGTTTACTATGTAGGTATTATCCAAGTCTTTGGAACTTGTTCTGATACCTTATGATCTGTAAACGGTAGGCCCGTGGCCTATCCATTTCATAAACACAAATCCTCTACGAAAATTTGAATTCAATGTCTGTGTAATTCAAATTTCAAGATTTTCATTTTTTGTTCTTTAATCAGATGTAGCTTTGTATTGTCTTCTTCAAGTCTTGGAAATTGTTCAATTACAAGTATGTTTATTTTTAATTCTACTTACACGATAGTCATACAAAAATCATCTCTCTGGACAATTGCAATCACAAACAGGTTTTGAGATCAAGCTTATTTATGCACATTTCATCACCCGGAATGAAAAAATAGTTTATTCACAAAGTTAGCCTCTATGACATTGTTATGAAAACACACAACACATAATAACCAATCCTCTACCCCTTCATTTCCTTATGTTTAAGTAATGTGCAAGTAGATTCTATCACAATCACGATTATGACTATACACATCTTGATAAATATATGACTACATGCAATAGAAAAAATGCACATTCTGCTTGTTTAAACACTGCAAGAGATTATCCACACGATCATTGTAGGTGCTTAATTAAATGCACAAGCTCAAGGAAAGTCTAACTAGACTAAATATAATGGTTTGTGGCTTGAATAGGGGAAGGAGATAGTTGTAGGTGGTATCTTGAAAACTCAAGTAAAGTACCTAATATAATTGCATTGCTATAACATGAGGTTGACTTGGTGATTTATCACACAACGATATGATTAAAGGATAATCAACTGTAATTTGGAGTGCAAACCATGGAATTAGCAATGTGTGTGACCTCATAGTGAATCCATCGATGACCAGTGTGTACCAACTAATGATCTAAGCAAATCGATTGTGTCGTAATACAATTCTCAAGTTACTAGATACCATATCATCCAACAACTTCAATTTTCAAGAAATCATTTAAACCGATAAACCAATGAATAGAGAAAACAGACACAAACACTTTATCAAACAACAATGTATCTCAGAGACACAAAGCTTTGATCGTGAAAACCCAACTAGAAAAACTAAATCCAATGGAGATTTATTATGCTTTTGAAATTCATTACAAAGGGTGACTTATTCATACTCATAAATCTCATGCATTATTACTCACTATAAAAGTAGATGGCCGACAGAGACACATTTTCTCATCGTGGATAGGCTCCTTGACTCCTTTGTTGTCTGATCTTCAAGAAGGTTGCACTCTTCAAGATCTCATTTTTGCCACTACTCTTCAAGATTCCCAAGTTCTCTTTACATATACACCATTGATGTCCTTCACCATAGCCTTCATTTTTAATGGGATTCCTTAGAAGGTCAACCATCAAATGGTTCATTTCAACTTCCAAGTAAATTTTGGACATTTTCTTAACTTTGTCAAAAAAAAAACTAAATGTTTATTACAAAGTTTACAAAAGATTTTGGAGAGAATCCAATTTGAATAAATGCTACATGTATTTTATTGCAATTTGCCAAATTTTGTGATCTGTGAATTGTTGTGGATACGCCACTGGAATATTTCATCACAACAAATCTTACAATATTCTGAATTATTTTATTATGTAGTTTATTACCTTAGATCTCAAATTTAATATTTCTAGCAGAGCGCTCAAAATTATGGAAATAACTAAAACCAAAATAAATAAATAAACAAGCAAATGAACACAAGATGTGTCCTGAGAAACCCGATAAGGGAGGAAACCCGGCTAGAAGATGATGCTCTCTTTTCTTAGTTAAGAAATGCAAGTACAAAGAAAGTGGCACTCAGTATGGAGTTGCAATGGACACTGTGGCATTACTGGCTTCTACATAATATTCTACATCCTCTATCATTATCCGATATCCCACTTGTTAGCACTTTGTAATTTTCCCAAGGCTGTAAGGCAGTCATAGAGGCAACATCAAAACCACTTCGAGTCTTGGATCTAGCCCTCCAAAAATCAGAGAGGGATCTCTCTGTGTGATATAGATTTGTGTGAATAGGTATCAGGCTAGTTATGAAGAACATGGGTTGGGGTTTTTAAAAGATTGATTTGGAACAACAAGGAGGACCATTGGGAAAATGGGGTCTGTGCTTAAAAAAAAGTGATCTACATCAGATCTGGACAAAGTTCTTTCACAAGGCAAGGTAATGGCAATATTGGATCGAATTAAGTTTAGATGGCGTCGTTTTGAGGAAGAATAGGAGAGGAAAAATCCAGGCAAAGGAGCAGTTAAGAATTCCTGAACTAAGCTTTTGCAGAAAGCATAAAGATCACCAAAAGCCGAGAGGCAGAGTATCCGTTGATAAATTCAGCCTCTATTAATTTCCTTCTGATAATAAGAAAAAGAAAACAAACATAATGATCACAGGAAAAACATTAAACAGAGGAAGAACACCACCACTATCACCACACAGGAATCCTGTAAAAGAAATATGTTCATTGCTGATCAATCATTAAAATTACAGAGACATTCCCTGGCTAAACACAGCCCACAATCTCGCAAAGAGCCTCACAGGTCGAACCATTTTACATTAAAATCATATGGATAAATAGGATAGACCATCCCAATTAGTTTCGGAAGTCGTTTTAACCGCCTCGGCCAAAAATAGCCACCACTCCCACAAAATTTGGAGTTTTCTGCCATGAAAGACAGACCGTTTTTCTGCGAAACAGGGGTCCGCTCAGACGTGATTTTCTCTTCAATGATGACACCTGGGTGAAAAATTAAAGAGGTTATTGTATATGGGCATGTGCTGGACAAAAACCTCCTTCGGTTTCCCAAATTCGTCCCCATCTGGCCGTAACATCTCCTGCAAGATCAGAACTGTAATGGAAAATTGAAAATGTGGAAAAATAGGCCTCGAATATGACTTCGATTCTCCCTGA
>ML783232.1:98077-109342 GCA_009831015.1 Picea engelmannii | reverse complement strand
AAGAACAAACAAATAATGATGTGTCTAAGGTTTACTTACCCTACATACAAGGAACAACAGACAAAATTGCGAGGATTTTAAAGAAGAAAAACATTGGGGCAACTTTCAAACCCCTAAACACTATTAGGAATTCCCTTAGGTCAGTCAAAGACTTTGTTGATCCCATTGAACATAAAGGTGTCTATATGATCCTGTGTTCGTGTGGTAAACAATACATAGGAGAAACAGGTCGTTCCTTTAGAATTAGGATTCAAGAACATGCCGGTGACATCAAACACAATCGCACTCGTCCCTCAGCTCTCGCAGAACACTCAGATAAAACTAAACATCACATTTGTATTGAAGAAACCAAAATCCTTTCCAGGATAGATCACTATCACAATAGGAAATTCAGAGAAGCAATCGAAATTGAAAAACAACCTAATAATCTAAACAGAGATGATGGATGGAAAATTAGTCAAAATTGGATCCCTACCCTAGCCAATATGAATAATTCTAAATATTAATTAATAAACAAACAAACAATTATAATTTCTAAAATTTTATAATTCTTGATTTCATTTTCAATAAGTCGGCTCCTTACAAAAACTTTTCAAGTATTTATATACCTGTTATATCCTTTTTTCCTTCATTTCTCACAAACGGTTTCCTGATGATGGACCACACTAGTTTGGTCCGAAACGTCGAAAATCAAAAAACCTATGCGATGAATCTGAAAGAACTCTCTCATCATGAATTGGTGTTGTTGCAACTAAAAATGATGCTATAAACTTCCTTAGGCACTATGTTTCCCCAACAAAGCTCCTAAATTCAATGACATTGGTAAGAACTAGCCACCTAAGGATGGTCTCCATCTTCGTAGGATCTTTCTTGAGTTCTCCTCCACCAATCACATACCCCAAATACACCAATGATTGTTGAGAAAACTCACATTTATTAAATTTAGCCAGCATCTAATGCTTTTTCGGAGTCTCTCACACTTGCATGAGATGTGAGATATGCTCTTCCTAGGTAGAGATATAAGCCAATATATCATATAAGTACACTATCTCAAATAAATCTAGAAAGGAACACAATATATCATTCACCAAATGTATAAATGTAGTTAGTTCATTACATAAACCAGAAGGCATTACCAACCATTCATATAGACATTTCCTTATCTTGAAGGTGGTCTTCCAAATGTCTTCTTCTTTAATTCATACTTAGTGTTATTTCAATTTGAGATCCAACTTGGTGAAGTACTTGGCATGTCACAATTGATCTAACAAATCATCAATCCTAGGAAGAGGGTACCAATTCTTGAGGGTGATCTTGTTCAAATCTCTATAGTCGATAAAAAAATTCCAAAACCCATCCTTATTGGGTACTATGATGATAGGTAACCCATAAGGTGAGGTGCTTGGTTGAATTACTCCCTACTCTAGCAATTTTTGCAATAATTTATTCATTTCATCTACTTCTAAGACACATTGTGTAACACACCCACTACGGCATAATAAAATTTTCGCTTTTCCTCAAGAGACAGAATCCCCGAAGTCCTACGGGGGCCTAGCGCAGGCTAGTTCTTCCCTGTTCACCTCCCTATGATCATGGGTTAGGACCACAGGCCAAACAAACCAGGCGCCTTTTCATGTTTCGTGACTCAGCGATACAAGTGAGTCCAATCTTAAAGGAAGAATGGCGAGGGGGCTCTGGAATGAAACCTTGGCCATAGATCTAGGCGCGCAGATTATGGCCTTCCAGATCTACTCGCCGCTTAACGACAAAGCACTAGCTCCCTTTATTTAGTCCCTATTGTTAGCGATAATTCCTGTCTTGGGCTCGAGAGCATTCGGGTTTGCAAGTTACACGAGAAGCGCCCGAGCGCAGCATGGAAAAATCTCGTTTTACGGCTTCCAATCAAGCGAGCGGGAGAAGTTATGTCATCAACGGCCAGGATCCATGTATAGAGAATATCAACGATCAGCGGGTAATCACGGTTAGCAGAGTTGCGCAAGGATTAGCACAATGGATAGCACTTATATATCACCAAAAAAGATCTCAGTCGTCCATCCCAGAGAACTACGTGGTGCACGATCGGGCTCCATCGCTACCTCGCCCTTCGCAACTTTGAAGACCGAGGACCAACCTCCTCCCAGCCGTGAGACACGAAGCGCCGAAAGCATTCAGGACTCGGGCCCACAGCATCGTTGAAGTGTTTTCATTCATCCGTCCAGAGGGGACACCTGGCAGCAAGTAGAGCCATCTCGGCGCCTCTCTCATCGCAACTCCAACACGCAAAAAACAACTTCATCATATCCCAAGACGCGAAGTAGCGAGACCATTCAGGACCTGGGGCCCACTGCAGTGTCGGATGAGTTTAGAACCGTCAGATTTGAGGGACGCATGGCACCAGATTGAGCCGTCTCGGCATATCTCTTATCGCGATTTCGATTAGCAGGGATCAGCCCCTTCATATTCGCAAACGTCAAAAAAGCGCCATGAGAATAGGCACGCGGTCACAGTCCGTGGTCACTTGGAAAAAGAGAGGAGCTGCGTAAAGAGGGCTGAAGCGCCGAGTTTAGTTACAGAGGGGATCGTCGCGGTCTCCAAGCACCATCGGATCCGATCTTCATACTATTTCTCACCTGGAGTAAATGACGACAAGAGTGGGTGGTTGAAACCTCCTTTCAGTCATTAAGTAAGGGGAATGGAGGGTCTGGCAATCCATCTGCCCGAGGAAGTCCCGTGTATCGATTTTCTCAAAGGAGCCATGCCGAAGTCTTCAGCTCGACAGAGAAGTCTACACACGCTATCTGAACACTTATTAGCTCAGCTACCCTCCTTACAGGAGCCATGCATAGTTAAGGTGGAATTTAAAGAAATATATCAGTACGAGTTTGATTGAAGGGACACCCAGTTTTGGGTGACTGAGGCACGCCTCAGTGGGGAGAATTTTCTTGAGTATATAAACTCAATCTTTGTATTTTGTAAGTATCGATGGTTGAGCAGAGTTCCCGGTTGTAAAGTTTTAATGAAGCACTGATACTCTGGTTATGTATAGACTTTTGAGACTTCTTGCCTTATGAATTCCAGCTTCTTTTACATCTTTGTTATACTGTGTTAGAACAGCTCGGAATTGGAGGATCTGGTCGAGTTGTAGTTGTTATAGGATGATGTTGTAATGGATCATTGTAGTAGTTACGTCGTTTCTAATCAGATCTTGTGATTTTCCCCAGTGCTGAGTGACTTGGAATTGGCGGATCCAGTCAAGTCTCCTTTCAGTTTCTTGAGACCCTGAACCAAGAGGATCTTGCATTCAGAGTCTTTCTTCTGCGAACTGTTGTAAGCCTGTTGCCCAAAGCCGTTTGTTCACCCTCCTTATCAAGTCTTCCACCTATTCACCCTTTAATCAACCCATTGGCTGAAGTTATATCAAGACCTCCTTTGTCCCATACATGCTAGACCCACTCCCTGAGTTAGAATGATACTTCCTTGAGTCTTTCCCTCCATTTGATCATCCTTTTAAAACTATCGTGACATAAAACTGATGGGTGTCAGGCTCTGCTCCTGCAAGCAATCCAGGAGTGACTTTCGACGCTAACATTTATGGCGCCATTGTCGGGGACGAAGTTGAAGATTTTCTCTGGGAAGAACGACATTGAGCCTCTGATTCTGAAGGTGCATCAAACATAAGAGCCCTTAAAGATTGCTACTGTGCACCTGGTGACTCCACTGTGGAAACTCCATTGTTTCCACATCACTGTTTCAGTTGTGACTACTGTTAGCACACCTGAAAGCTGACCCTAAGGAGCTTTCTCGAGAAGGTTTCAGCAGCTTCTTTCTCAGGATGAGAAGCTTCCTGGGGTAACGACATGTTAAGATCTGGCCTTTGATGGTGAACAAGGACCAAGCATATTTGAAGCTGCGCATATTTCACCTGGCGAATCCATGATTCGAGGATCGATTGGCGACTCCACTGATTCGATATGGAGAAAATTCTGGCTCAAAGGTTTGCTTTCTATGACTTTTCTCAAATAGTTGGTTTTCCTAATGCACTTCCTGATAGAGACCAATGGGAAGATTTCCTTCCTGAATTTCATGCAACAAGTTGGGAGGAACCATCTGAGCATTTACTGGACTTCCATGAAGCTATTCACCGACACAATATTACACATGAGGATGTCCAGATTAAGCTCTTCAGGTATTCATTGAAGGGAGATGCTCTTGAGTGGTGTCGATCTCTTCTTGTTGCGAGCATCTGCTCTTTAACAGGTTTTCATACAACTTTCAATGCTTTTTGTAAAGATTACTATCCAGCTGATGGTTTGTATGAAAATTGTTGTGAAGAATTTTCTTTGCTTCGTGAAGCCTTTGCTGGCCCTGCAGACCATGTCTACGATGAAGCCCTTACTATGGAGGAAAGCATCTACTGTGAAAAATTTGAGGTGTTGAATGATATGAGTGGTGTTAGCTCGAGAATGGAAGTATCTGACATCATATCGGATGCCTCTGTCCTTTTAGATGTTCATGAAGATCAACACGCCTCTTGTGGAGATTATGAGTTTGTAGAGCAGATGTGGTCCATGGTAGATGGCTCACCTGAGTATCGGGTTGAAGAAGATATTCCTAGCAGCCCTGCTTCTGAGGATGAAAGCCTTCCCGTTTTTAAAGAAGAAATTATTGTGGAAGCGGTTTCCTCTCTTTTTCTCCAGGCGGTTTCTCACGATATATATTTGCCTGGGATTAAAGAGAAAAAGATTACATGTGAGCAGCTAGAACCAGTAGGTCCCACTATCCCTAAAACGAAAATTTTTTACGGGATCACTGTTCTGGAGGAGGATCATATCAATGAAGGACAACCCCTTTTTGATATATATTATAGTGATGATGAGCAGCAAGCTTATCCTACATTTGATCAATATAAAGATACTGAAGAGCCAGTCAGCAAGCAGAACCACCCCATGGTCCCTATTTATGATGAATACGAATCTGACCCGGGGGAGAGCCAAGAAGAGGAAAAGGAACCAGAGGAACAGTTGAGCACATATTTCATTCCAGAGCCAGTCAGCGAGCAGCGACCGCCTGAGATCAGTGAGCCTACGTCAGTGGTCCACTCACCTGTGCTTATCAAATATATTCAACCACATGTGAGCAACTATGTAGCATAGGAGGCTGCATGTCACCAATTTTCTGAAATTCGCCACTTGTTCTATGACCCTGTCGGCGAATACACGGAGTGGCATATCCTTTATGCCTTGGAGCCGCCCTATTCCATAACAAATTCACCCTGTGAGGAGAAGTTGAAGAGTGTAGTCGTTCTGTTGTCATGGTTACACTATCTGTTGGTGATCATCAACAGAAGGAAGGAGCTTCTATCCAGGAAGCTGCTTGAATGGCTATGGTGGAAATCTACTTTCACCTAGCCCCATGTACAGTGTTTTATTAGTTTAGGATTGTATATAAATAATCTCTTTTGAGAATGTATCTTTCTTTGTTCTACTTTTACTTTTTCGGCCTGTATTTTCAGCAAGGGGGGTTTTGAGCTTGACTCCATAGCCCAACAGCAAGGCACTGAAGCTGCGGAATGAGTTCTTAGATAATCACAGGGACGACTCTATCCCCCATGGAGCCTAATGTTAGAGATAATTCATGTCTCGGGCTTGAGAGCATTCGGGTCTGCAAGTTACACGAGAAGCGCCCGAGCGTAGCATGGAAAAATCTCGTTTTACGGCTTCCAATCAAGCGAGCGGGCGAAGTTATGTCGTAAACGGACAGGATCCATGTCTAGAGCAGATCAACGATCGGCGGGTAATCACGGTTAGCAGAGTTGTGCCAGGATTAACGCAATGGATAGAGCTTATATATCACCAAAAAATATCTCAGCCGTCCATCCCGGAGAAGTACGTGGCGCACGATCGGGCTCCATCGCTTCCTCGCCCTTCGCAACTTTGAAGACCGAGGACCAGCCTCCTCCCAGCTGCAAGATGCGAAGCGCCGAAAGCATTCAGGACTCAGGCCCACAACATCGCTGAAGTGTTTTCAGCCGTCCGTCCAGAGGGGACACCTGGAAGCAAGTAGAGCCATCTCGGCGCCTCGCTCATCGCAACTCCAACACACAAAAAACAACTCCGTCATATCCCGAGATGCGAAGTAGCGAGAGCATTCAGGACCTGGGGCCCACTGCAGCGTCAAATGAGTTTAGAACCGTCAGATTTGAGGGATGCATGGCACCAGATTGAGCCCTCTCGGCATATCGCTCATCGCGATTTCGATTAGCAAGGATCAGCCCCTTCATATTCGCAAACGTTGAAAAAGTGCCATGAGAATAGGCACGCGTTCACAGTCCGTGGTCACTTGGAAAAAGAGAGGAGCTGCGTAAAGAGGGCCAAAGCGCCGAGTTCAGTTACAGAGAGGATCATCACGGTCTCGAAGCACCATCGGATCCGATCTTCATACTGTTTCTCGCCTGGAGTAAATGACGACAAGAGCGGGTGGTTGAAACCTCCTTTCAGTCATTAAGTAAGGGGAATGGAGGGTCTGGCAATCCGTCTACCCGAGGAAGTCCTGTGTATCAATTTTCTCAAAGGAGCCATGCCGAAGTCTTCAGCTCGACAGAGAAGTCTACACACGCTATCTGAACACTTATTAGCTCAGCTACCCTCCTTACAGGAGCCATGCATAGTTAAGGTGGCATTTAAAGAAAGATATCAGTACGAGTTTGATTGAAGGGACGCCCAGTTTTGGGTGACTGAGGCACGCCTCAGTGGGGAGAATTTTCTTGAGTATATAAACTCAGTCTATGTATTTTGTAAGTATCGATGGTTGAGCAGAGCTCCCGGTTGTAAAGTTTTAATGAAGCACTGATACTCTGGTTATGTATAGACTTTTGAGACTTCTTGCCTTATGAATGCCAGCTTCTTTTACGTCTTTGTTATACTGTGTTAGAACAGCTCGGAATTGGAGGATCCGGTCGAGTTGTAGCTGTTATAGGATGATGTTGTAATGGATCACTGTAGCAGTTACGTCGTTTCTAATCAGATCTTGTGATTTTCCCCAGCGCCGAGTGACTTAGAATTGGCGGATCCAGTCAAGTCTCCTTTCAGTTTCTTGAGACCCTGAACCAAGAGGATCTTGCATCAGAGTCTTTCTTCTGCGAACTGATGTAAGACTGTTGCCCAAAGTTGTTTGTTCACCCTCCTTATCAAGTCTTCCACCTATTCACCCTTTAATCAACCCACTGGTTGAAGTTAGATCAAGACCTCCTTTGTCCCATACATGCTAGACCCAATCCCTGAGTTAGAATGATACTTCCTCGAGTCTTTCCCTCCATTTGATCATCCTTTTAAAACTATCGTGACATAAAACTGATGGGTGTCGGGCTCTGCTCCTGCAAGAAATCCAGGAGTGACTTCCGACGCTAACACCTATCTCGATAGGACCACATACACACCTAAATGAAAGCACCTTTCACAACTCGTGACCTCGCGAGTCATGAGTCGAAGACCCTCGAATTTTCTTCACCAATCGTTGATACTCGAGATTCCAATATGGTATGGCCCCTCCTTATTAGCACTCTCCACGCGTGACTACCGGCTAGGGCTAACTACTAGCCTTGCTCGCAACTTGCAAGTTTGCGAGTTGAAAGGTTGAACCTCTAGGCCCTTCTTTTAAAAACCCCGAGACGCGAAAGTCAGAGAAGGTTTGACTCCTTCCAAGCTTCTCAAAACTCGCAACTTCGTGACTTGAGTTGTTGGGCCTTTGTGCTCCTTTCTTACGAGAACCCAAAGTACGAGAAGTCAACAGAATGTTGACTCCTGTTTCAAATGACACGTGTCCACCACCTGTCACCACTTCTCCCTCTCTATGGGCATCTTATCGTCACAACACCTGTCAACCACATGGGTCCCACCAAGCGGGCATGCCACGTATTGCAAAAGCTCATGCAACTCGCAAGATCAGGACTTCTACAATCGAAACTGATTCCCCTCAACCTCTGAGATCTCGATATACGATATGGAGAAGAGGTCCTGACTCAATGGTTGCTCCTACTTCTCACTATTCGGGACTTCGCGACTCCAAGGGTTTGGTCTTCCACCTCCAAACTCACGAATCCCTGATACGCGATGTATCGAGACGTCAGATCCCACGGCTGTCCTTCCTCTTTGATCAACAGCTCGCGAGATTACATTGCAATCTCGCGACTCGGGACTTCATGACTCCAAGAGCCTGGTCTTCCACCTCCAAACTCACGAATCCCCGATACGCGATGTATCGAGACGTCAGGTCCCATCGTTGTCCTTCCTCTTTGATCAATGTCCCAGATCACATCGCGATCTTGCGACTTGGAACTTCGTGACTCCAAGAGCCTAGTCTTCCACCTCCAAACTCACGAATCCATGATACGCGATGTATCGAGACATCAGATCCCACGACTGTCCTTCCTCTTTGATCAACAGCCCAGATCACATCGCGATCTTGTAACTCGAGACTTCGTGACTCCAAGAGCCTGGTCTTCCACCTCCAAACTCACGAATCCTCGATACGCGAAATGGTTGGATCTCTGCTACCTGTCCTCCAACATGGATGGTCTCGGTGTCTTCAGGACTTTCGGGATGTAGTCGAGTTCACTCTCTTGCCTAAGTAAAGGTTAATATCGACGACTTATAAAGCTCTGATGGGTCCCTGGGATCTACGGTCCAGGATCTCATCGCTATTTGCGAAGGCTGAAAGGGTGAGGTGTTAACACCTACGCTCCTTCTCTAGATCCATCGGTGTTGACAGGCTTGGGGTATTCCCGAAAGGATTCCGACCGTTCATTTACCAAGCGATAGGGTATTTTCTTTCTATATTTGAACTCGCTATCCCTTCTGAGCTTGAATCACAAAGTTCAAACTCTCGGAGCTTCAGACTCACATGACCCCGAGACCTTAGAAAGATACTCTTTCTTGCATAAGGGTTCCAAACCCGGATTGCATGAACCCTCTGACGGTTCTCAGGCAATTATCCCTGATCTTAATCGAGTCTCTGGTAAAGTTCAGTACGGTTACAAGGTTTATGGGGTAATTCTCGAAAAAGAGTACTCTCAAGGGGCCTTCCCAGAATATTACGAGAAACTAAGCAAATAAGACGATTCTCAGTGGAGTGAACTCATGTCCCAGACTTAATCATTTGTGCAGAAAACAACTATGGCATGTAAGCATACACATGCATCCATTATATCAAATCAAATGTTAGGTAAACACTTCTATTCATAACTATTTACAAGCACATAAAACTGAACATGCGATTATGGAATTAACTTCAAATAACATTTATCAGAAATAACACTAGAGGTGATGCAACTGCTAAGAGGGGTGCTCGCTTCCACCCAATCGTAGGCTCAGTGACTCCCAACAGATTTACCACTAGCCACCCCCGAGTTGAGACCACGATGTTGCGAGATTGTGTCTCAGTTTTCCAGTGACTGAGAACGAGGATTACTCTCCCCCTTCTTTGCTATCACTCACTCTGTATTTTCCAGAGTTTTCTTCTCCTTCCCTCGCGTCTGCCCCCTCCGCGCTTCTTCCTCACACATTTTCCTCTTGCAAGGTTGTGTGTGGCGCAATTTCCCTCGCAGTGGTCAGGCCTGAGGCTCCTACGGATGGGCGGTTCACTTCCGCCATCCCTCATTAATTCCTGAGGAGCCATCTACCTACCAACCTACGAGTAATTTATTTTGGGCCAGCGAGCCACTCTTGGTTCTCCGGGCCAATGAAGTCCAAATATGGTATTGGTTTCGGTGGAATTTAACACAACCTTTCCAGGTACCTTCCACCACCTTTCTTCAACCATCGTGGTCTCTTTTTCAGCATATCCCCTCTCAGCAGTCCTACAACATATATTCATAATATTATTCACATTCATCGACCTTTTTCACAAGGTCCATTCACATCACACATTCACATTTTTGAGTTTGCCACAGTTCTTGGCCAGTATAGTTATTTTTACAAACTGGGGGAAACAGGGTGTTACAATTCCCTCTCCCTTAAAGGAACATCATCCTCGATGTTCTTATCTATCAACATGACATGCATGTACAAAAGTAAACAAAATCGGATATGTCTGTCTCATGGCATCCTCCATTTCCCATGTAGCCTCATCTGAGCCAAAATGTCTCCACTGCACCTTGACCTGTGAAATGGTTCGGTTCCGGAGCGGGGTTTCCTTTCTGTCCAGTATGCACTAAGTTTCTGGTAGAAATTCTTTCTCTAGTTCCACCTGGATCATAGACCAGTCAATTATATAATTAGCATCATGTACATATTTCTTCAATAATGAAACATGGAAAACATTATGTGCTTTTACTGTGCGAGGAAGTGCTAGTCTATAGGCTACAGGTCCCACTCTATCTAGAACCTCAAAGGGTCCACAATACCGAAGTGCCAACTTGGCACAAGCTCCCATTTTCAGGGAACTCTTCCTAGGCCTAACTCTGAGATATACATGGTCTCCCGCCTTGAACTCTCTTGAAGTTCTCTTTTGGTCGGCATAACTTTTCTGTCAGTTCTTAGCAACTTTCAGGTTTTGTTTTATCTGAGTCACCTGTTGTTCCATTTCTTTCAACATATCGGGTCCAAAAGAAATCTTGTTTACGGGATTACTCCAGCTGATAGGAGTGTTGCACGGTCTACCATAGAGGACTTCAAAGGGACTCATCTTTAAGGATGCTTGGTAGCCGTTGTTGTAGGAAAATTCTACCAGTGGTAGGTAGTCTTCCCATTTCTTGGGTTGATGCATTACATGCATACTTAACATGTCTTCTAATATTTGATTCACTCTTTCTGTCTATCCATTGGTTTGAGGGTGATAGGCGGTGCTAAACAACAACTTGGTCTCTAAACCAGGCATCAGTGAGTTCCAAAAGTTAGAAGTAATTTCGTGTCTCTATCAGACACGATCTCTTTCGGCATACCATGCAGTCTGAATATCTCTTTCATGAATACCTGGGCGATATCGATTGCCTTACAAGTCGACTTGACGGGGATGAAGTGAGTAGACTTGCTCAATTTATCCACCACCACCATAATGGCATCATTCTGTTTGGTTGAGGTTGGTAATCCAGTGATGAAATCCATGGAGATGGTTTCCCATTTCCATTATGGGATTGGTAAAGGTTGCAATAATCTTGCATTTGGCTAGGTACTCGGCTATGTCTTTCTTCAATCCAGGCTGATAAAATTGTTTCCTGGTGGCAGTGATCTTTTCTGGTATCCTGGATGACCAGAATAGGGTCTTTTATGT
>ML783232.1:27029-64510 GCA_009831015.1 Picea engelmannii | reverse complement strand
ATATAAGAAAAAACATTTCGTGGTTTTCTCCCGATTTGGGTTTCCACGTAAAACATTGGTGTACTGTGTATGTGTGTGATTGTTTATTTATTACTGCTCATTATTGGATAATAATTCTACATTGATATAACATTTGAAGAAAATGATTATAATTACGTTATCATTGATTCACCCCCCCTCTCAGTAATCCAACATATTACACTTAAATGAGTATTTACAATATAGATACAATTCGATGCTCGAAATCTGTACAATCCCTTAGGCATTAAAGAAACTACAATCTCCTACGATCTTATACAATGGCTCAAGCCTCAAAATATTAAAATCCCTTTAATTACAATAATTTTAGAACAATAAATGACGCTCTCCCCTTGGGATCCAAAACATTTTGAACACATGTGTTGGATGTTGAGGTGTCCTCCACTTTCCTTGTTGAACATTGATGACGATGCTCCTGCATCATACTCCTCTGCACAAAACGATTCATGGACTCTTTTCCACGAGCTCCTGCGCTGTCTTTCCATGCTTCTGGATATCGACGTCGGTTATCCAACTGGCATCTTCTGTTGGATGGTCTTTCCACTTAACCAGATACTCATAATAAACTTTCTTTCTAGTCTTCTTAGCAATTCTGTGATCTAAAATCTTCTCTATCTGTGGCTTCTCTACTATGGGCATCTGTTGCTTCCACTGAATATTCACTTGATCATTTGTCCCTTTTGTATCATTCATCCTATAAGGGTATAAGTATGCTACATTGAATATTGGTGATATTCCAATGTCCTCTAGTAACTCAATCTCATAAGCATTTGCAACAAATTTTCTGAGAATCTTACAAGGTCCTATCGTTTTCATCTTTAATTTGTTATATTTCCCTTTTGGAAATATCTCCTTCCTCAGATGCACCAAAACCTGATCTCCAATTTGAAAATTTACCTCTTCTCCTCTGGTTTATTCTTCTTTTGTATTTATGGTTTCTATTTTGTAGTTGTCCCTTGATCTGATCATGCAACTTCTGCATTTCTGCAGCAAAGTCCTCTGCTCTTGAGTTTCAAAATTCATTTTGTCCCAAATATCTTAACTATAAAATTCCTCTTGGATGTGTTCCATATACTATCTGGAATGGGCTCTTACCAGTGCTTCTATTTGGTGAGTCATTATATGCAAACTCTTCTTCGAGCATAATTTGATCCCACTGGTTGTATGTTTAGTGACCAAACTCTTCAACAAGTTCCCTAGACTTCAATTCACCACCTCAGTCTGTACATGTTTATGAGGATGATATGATGAACTGAAAGAAAAACTTGTCCCCGACTTCTTCCACAAGGTTCTCCAAAAGTGTCCCACAAATTTTGTATCTCTGTCTGAAACTATACTTCTGGGAAATCCATGTAATCTCACAACTTCCTTGAAAAACAAATTTGTTATGTGGGTAGCATAATTGGTTTTGTGACACAGTATGAAATGTTCCATCTTCGAAAATCTTTCAACCACCACAAATATTGAATCACACTATCTCTGGGTTCTTGGTAATCCCAGAAAAAAGTCCATACTTATCGCATCACATGGCCTGTTTAGAATAGGCAATGGTTGATACAATCCAGTATTTTTTTGCTTTCCTTTAACATACTGGAAGATTTTGCATCTGTCCATGAAAATGTTCACATCAGACCTCATGCCTAGCCAAAAATATGAAGAACTCAACTGTGCATATGTTTTATCATGGCCAAAATATCTAGCAAATCCTCCACTATGTTTTTCCTTTACCAAATTATCCCTCATTGAGCAATTCGGGATACATAACCGACTTCCTTTGAATAATAGTCTATGTTGGATTAGATACTCCATCCATTGATTTTTGTCCCTTAGAAAAGGGTTCTCACATGCTTCATAAGATTCTTTGAAGTCTGGATCTTCCGGATACATCTCCTTGAGGTGTTCAAACCACAATGTCTCCACTTGGAATTCCTGCAAGATCAAATATATCTTGCTCAATATGATTAGCGCTTCCACTAATATGCTTAATAACAAAAGTAAAATTCTGTATGAATTCTACCCATTTGGCATGCCTCTGGTTCAATTTCTCTTGTCTAGTTATAAACTGCAAAGCTTGATTATCAGTATACAAGATAAACTCTTTCGGAATAAGATAATGTCTCCATTTTTTCAAAGCTTGAATCACAACATAAAATTCTTTGTCATATGTGGAATATTTCCTCTTAACATCATTCAGTTTCTCACTGAAATAAGCAACAAGCTTATTGTCTTGACTTAAAACTGTGTCAATGGCTACTCCACTAGCATCACATTTAACTTGAAAAGTCTTCCTAAAATCTAACAGAACTAGAATAGGTTGTTCTGTTATATTGGATTTTAACACTCTAAATCCTTTCTCAGGTTCTTCTGTCCAATTAAAAGATTTATTCTCTTTCTTTATGGTGTCCAGTATGGGTGCACAAATACTACTGAAATTCTTGATGAATTTCCTGTAAAAAATCACCAATCCATGAAAACTTATTACTTTGACCACACTTCTTGGAGAAGGCCAATATCTTATTGCCCTCACCTTATTTGTATCAATCTTCAATTCATTTTAAGAGATTACAAATCCCAAATATACAAGTTATTTCTTCATAAAAGAAAATTTCTTCAAATTCACTAACAACTTCTCATGTTGCAACCTCCTCAAAACCATTTTCAAATGTCTCAAATGCTCCTCTCCAGTCTTACTAAAGATTAAAATGTAATCTAAATAAATAATCACAAACTTACCAATAAATTCTTTGAGTACTTCATTCATCAACCTCATAAACGTGCTTGGGGAATTTGTTAAGCTAAATGGCATAACCAACCACTCATGCAATCATTCATTTGTTTTGAATGATGTCTTCCATTCATCTCCCTATTTCATCCTTATCTAATGATAGCCACTCTTCAAGTCTATCTTGGAAAAATAACTAGCTCCACTCAAGCAATCCATTAAATCATCCATTATGGGTAAAAGAAATCTATACTTGATGGTTATTTTTTTTATGGCTCTAGAATCTGTGCACATTCTCCAACCTCCATCCTTCTTTGGACTCAACACAGTTGGTATGGCACACGAGCTCAAACTTTCCTTGATCAAACCTTTATCCAACAACTCTTGGACTTGATTCTTGACCTCTTCATTCTCTCAAGGTGTTAATATGTATGTTGCTTTATTTTTCAAACTCGCTCATGGGATAAGGTCAATATGGTGACTAATACTCTCGATGGGTGGTAAAGAGTGAGGTAACTCATCCACCACAATATCAACAAAATCATCTAATAAATCGTGAATTTCTACAGGTAAATCATTCATAGAAGTGCTTGTGAGAATGACTCTCGTCTTACCTACAACAACAAACTACATTTCCTATTCTTTCTTGACTTATTTCAAGAGTTCCTTCCCACTCATGAGAAGTATACTTGGACTAGATTCTTCTTTTCCTCCTTTATCTTCTATTGGTAAAAACATATGCTTACACCCATTCTTCTCCAAGGTGTAAGTGTTATTTTTCCCATCATGTATGACATTCCTATCATATTGCCACAGTCTTCCCAACAGAACATGACAAACATCCATGGGTATAACATCACATATAAATTCATCATTATAACCACCTATCTTAAACTCAACCTTACAATGTCGACTTACCATTACTTGATGTCCTTTCTTCAACCATGACGCCTTGTACAGATTCAAATGTGCAGTTGTCTCTAGCTTTATCTTTTCCACCATCTTTGTGGATACCAACTTATCAATACTTCCACTGTCTATGATCACCTTGCATACCCTATCTCTGGTCTTACAAGCAATTCTAAACAAATTGTTCCTCTGGACTGGTTCTCCTACCTCTTTCTCTAGTTTTACGAGTACTTTCGTCATCATGAGTGATCTTCCGTCTTCTACCACTTCTTCCTTCATCTATGTCTTCACATTCTTCTTTTATTCTTCAGAAATGTGAGCTTCTCCACCTCTTATATTCTTCTTTTCGGGACATTCCCAAGACATATGCCCTATTTTTCCACAGGCATAACACTTCACTTCTCCTCCTCTGCCTCTTCCTCTTCCTCTAGGAAAATAATTTCTTCCTCCATAGTGTCCATCTTTAGAACTTACTCCTCTCTCTGTCTGACTATGATATCTTCCTGCTTCTGCTCTGGGCTTCCGAAACTTTTCTCCGATGGTTCCTCTGCCTCTGTTATGACTCTTTCCTCTGTTCCTTTGACTTTGCTTCCTTGCCAACTTTTATTCTGCTTTCACGTCTACCTGATAAGAATCTTCTACATTTCTCATTGTCATCATGCTAATCTCATGCTGGATTTCATATATCAATCCATTAATGTACATGGAAACCTTTTTTTCATCATTCTCCCTATGTCTTGATCTTATGTTTAGCTTGTAAAACTCTTCGGTATATTCTTTCACCAACAAACCTTTATGTCTCAGATTTTGTAGCTTCCTGGACAGATTTACTTGATAATCCTTGGGTATGAATTTGGCTTTCAATTTAGCTACCATTCTATCCTAACTCTTGATTTTGGACTTACCTTTGCATCTTCTGTCATCTTGCAATTCGTCCCACCATAACGTTGCATGTCCCTTCAATCTAGTCACAGCATGCTTTACCTTCTTTTCATCATCAATATTCTCATAATCGAAGTACTTGTCTAAATCACTTATCCAGTCAAGCAGTTCTTCTACATTTAAATTGCCTTCATACATTGGGACCTTTATTTTTGCTCTGGTTCCCATCTTGACAACATCTCTTAGCAGTCACTCCTTTGTTGCTTGTTCTCCTGCAACTTCTTCTACTTCAACATCTTCATTTTCACTTTCACTAATGTCACTCGCATCAGGTGCTCTTCTTTGTGTTATCTCCATGGCGTCCAACCTTGCACGAAGTTGTCTCATCTCCTCTTCCATGGATGCATTGACCACTGGTCTATCTATGCATCTTCTCAGCGGCATGGTTCCAAATCTTCTTTTCACACAGATCTTAATTCGGGATTTGATACCACTTGAAGCAAACCCCCACCACCTCCTGGGGCTCACACGACCTCCCAGTCTAAAAATCATTCACAGTAGGGAGCCGAATCAGCTCTCGGGCTCTTACTGAACTCTCGAATTCCTTCTCCATGGGCCTTCTTCCCTTTCCCTGTGTGCAAATTTACCTAAAGGTCTATTTACCTAAGCAGATAAATCTACATGACCTCATACCAAAAACCGTGGGCTCAGCTCTTAACTCACAGGGACTTTGCCACTTCAGAGCTCTGGACTTTGGGAGTTCCAACTACAATACACAACAGTGTTCCTGAATGTCGAGTTCACAAATAACCGAACTACAAAGAGATCAATAGCTCTCAATGTACGCCGAGATCTACAGTTCACAGGTATTTCAAGACTCTACACTTTGGTATTTTTACCCGCTCCAACATGTAATACCCCCAAACTCATGAACTCCGAACTCGCGGATCGGATGGCTAGCGCTCACCTTAGATCAACGGTGGATCTTTACTCTGCACTCTGGGCTTTGAAGCCTTTCACAACACAACACCTTAAATCCTCCAGAGTGTCGAACTGGCGAAATTGAGAAGCTTTGTGATCAATGGTCCACCTGTCCTTGTAAATGGACGATTGAGATCTACTCTGACCTCTGGGCCTTCGAGAGCTCTCGACCCAAGAAAAATTACACTTGATTTCCTTTGGAGTGCTAGATCTCCATACTCTGAGATGTGTTGACACATGGCTCTTTACACCAACGGTTAGGATCCGTTCTGGGCTTCGGAACTTCAAGAATTCCGCACACTTTTACGACAACACTTCCAAATCTTCAGGTTGTTGGACTTCTAAAAAACCGCTTATCTTTAGACACGTGTCCTCACAAATGGACGATCCAAATTCACTCCAGATCCCGAGACTTTGGGAAACTCGTCTCCTCCACAATAGTTACTCGAAAATATCTGAATATGTGAAGTTCAAAGGACTTCAATGGTTATCACCCGCGTTGCTTTCCCAGATCTGATGACTAGGAAATAACTAACTCTTCCTCGAACGGATCTCGTCCACTCGACCTGGAAAGTGAAAGGGTTCTTCCTCCAAAGGATTTTTTTCGCTATCCCTCCTAAGTTTTATCACTCAAAGTGATTCACACCTCCGATGCACACCTTGCGCTTCACTAAAACTTGAAGATTTTTTTGAAAATATTCCTACACACTCCTTGCGCCAGTCCTCCTTAGAAATTTTTCAACACTTGACTAAGTGTTGACCCTGTGCACACCTTGCAAGGGTCTTATTGAGATTTTATACTCAAACGAGTATATGTGCACTCCTTGCACTCACTCTGCACAATTCACATTATCTCTCTTGAGCTACTGAGCCTGAAAACGACTCTGCCTACACACTCCTTGTGTGGCCAATGTGCACTCTTTGCACCAGTATTTCAGAAGAGAAACAATTGAGACTTATAGAATATTACAGGTTTATTCATTCAACCATGAAATGCAAACATAGGCATATAAAACATAGAAATCAAATAAAACAACATTACCGAATTAACTCATGGATGTACAAACTCAAAGTTTGAAAGAAATCCTCCTCTATTATATTCATTCAGCAAAACATTTACAAAGAGTTATTGCAACTCTTCAACAACTTTTCAACAACAAATACAATTGTCTTCAGCAGCCTCTTTTGGGCATGGACTACATACATGTATACATGGAGGGGCTTCTCGTGCCTTCCTTTCGACTACGCTAGTGTTTTCACATCATAATCAAAGCATTCTACCACTAAGGCTTATTACAATCAAATGAGCATTTACAATATAGATACGATTCGGTGCTATAAAATATGTACAATCCCTTAGGCATTAAAGAAATTACAATCTCCTGCGATCTTATACAATGGCTCAAGCCTCAAAACTTTAAAATCCCTTTAATTGCAATAATTTTAAAATAGTCAATGGCGCGCTCCCCTTGATGTTGAGTTGTCCTCCATTTGCCTTGTTGAACGTTGATGACGATGCTCCTGCATCACTCATGAGTGAGTGAATCATTACCTTTGGTCATATCAGCACTAGCATAGCCTTGTGCATGACCGATATAGGATAATGTCTTCTTGATGCTTATTTGGGCCACTCACCACTAGCAAAGCACTGTAGATGAGTGAATCATTCTCCTTTGGTCATATCAGCACTAGCATAGCCCCGTGCATGACTAATATAGGAAGAATGTATGCCCAAACCTGAAGAAAATCAACATACTTGGGTCATTCACCACTAGCAAAGCCCTGTGAGTGAATGAGTCATTCTCCCTTGGTCATATCGACACTAGCATAGCCACGTGCATGACCAATCTAGGAGAATGTATGTTTGATGTTGAAACATCAACGCTCATTACTAGCCAAATCAACATGGTTACTCATGTGTATCATCCTCCTCAACCATGTCATCATGTCCACTCTAGGAGGATATATGCAATATGATCATCTGTGGATAAGTATTGGAGTGTCACTGCTCCCTTATGTACCATGTCTCGGATGAAGTCTTGCAAGAAGCTTATAAAGTTGCACCACTTCACGATTTGAGACACTGGTTGTGATATACTCTATCTATGGTGTACTAAGTGCTATAGAATTCTACTTCTAGCTTATCCTAGAAATCGTAACCGATTCCAAGCTAATTCAACACCCTGAGGTGTTCAATTTGTCTACTGCACTCCCTGCTCAATCGGAATTTGTATATATCTGCAGCCTCACTTCATCACCTAAAAAAAATCATATCCAATTGTACCATGCTTTGCTACCACCCACTGGAACTGCCTTGGATTCAACCAAATATTGGCTCAAGGTGCTCACTGCAAAACAAATATCTAGCATGGAATTAACCAAGTACATCAAGTATCCAATCTATTTTCTGTACATCATGGGATCCACCAAATCTGAATCTGAAGCAAAATCACTCAACTTCTTCATATTTTTCATCATAGTTGTAGTCATGGACTTCTAGTCCATCATATTGAATCTCATCAGTATCCCCTAAATGAGGAATATCTCTCATCAGTATCCCCTAAATGAGGAATATCTCATCTGATCTCGTCACACCTCTAATCCCAAGAGTACATCTGGCCAAGGTCCTCTATCTTGAACTCTGAGGCCAACTCCATCTATCACTGGAGTAAGTCCCGTTATCCAGTCTAACTCACTGGATTCTCCCTCTGTGACTGAGACAAAATCCATACTCATTCCTCCTCTATCACTATAGAAAGATCACATCTCCTAGAATCCTCTTGCCTTTGAATCTTCTGTCTGGCATCCTCAAATCATGACACCTGTCTGTCAATCCTTGGAGATGTCTCTCTCCCATCTGGATCTTGAGGGGGGGAAACCCTCTGAATAATCGGCTCTATCTTGAGCCCACTGACTCTCTTTGAGATTAGGCTCACTCTGAGTCTATACATTTGTGGTTAAAACCAAGCTCATAAAGTATCCATCGACCCCAAAGTACCATATTCCCTCTGAAACATGAACCCTTTTGAGTATAGACAATCTCTCAAGCCATTTTCTCCCTCAGCATCTTTTGAAGTCTGATCTCCAATGAACTATCCTGGAAAGCTACTCCCCCCTATTGGATATTGAGGGTTGACTCCCTCTGAAATCTAGATTCCTCTAAACTAGTACTAGGTAGGGTCGTTTGCTTCACCACTGGTGGAGCCACCTACTCATCCCTGTCAATACCCATGTGGAACACTCTGTATCCCACAAAAGTGTCATTCTTTTTGGAAGGTTCTAACTTTGTCTTATTCACCTTCGGTATATGGATGTATATTTTCATGTATACAACTCCATTTCTAGATAGCTTGCTCCATGTCTTAAACTAGAGACCATCTAATATGTTGCCTCCTTCAACCATCATTATAAATCCCTCTCATAGCTACCACCTGTGACCTTCTCGGAACAAGAGCAATAACAAGGGAAAATAGCAGACAAGAACAATATTCTTATGAATAGGAAATAGGAACAAGAATAAAAAAATGGGAAACAAGAACAACATTTTTCCAGTGTTGTTACCAATCATTTCTTTGTGGTAGCCTTCCTGGAACAAAACAAGAACAAAAGACAAGAGAAACACTTTTCTAGTGTTGTGACCTCCATAGTAACCTACCCAGGACAAAGACAACAACCAAGAATATCTCCTAGAAGATATCAATTTCATCTTGTAAATAAGTGCATCATTAGTACTAAACAGTTAGCATTGACATAATGATTATTGTACTAGCAATATTCAAGTGTCACTAAAAATTTGATAGCAAAAGGTACTCAACAGTAATAGAAATCTAAGGACTGTTGTCTCAGTTACAATATTTATTTAAGATGCAACAATATAAAAAAATATCAAACATGATATGCAAACCTAGATTCTTAATTGCTAGGGAGGGTGTGTTATTCCTCTAGATGCACTAGACGCAATAATCCCTTTGGGTCATTGCTTGGACAAGTTCCCTTGTACATCCCCTACAAACACCCTCATATTATGTTAAATGTATAACTTGGAAACATATATAAGTGCATACCTTTGAAATTTGTAGCACCATCCAGGTTGTTTTCTAATCTCAAGGTTTGCGCAAATGGAAACTAGCAATTGCAACTGTAACTGGCCACTGCAACTGCAATTGCAACTGGCAACTACAACTGTAACTGCAAATGCAACTGCAGTTGCAACTGGAAACTACAACTGTAACTGCAACTGCAACTGCAACTGACAACTACAATTGGCAACTAGCAACTGCAACTGTAATTGTGCAATGGAAATATTTCAACTAACTCTGAAACCATGTTGGAGTTTATATGATTCTCAACTCTTGATATTTATTGCCTTTTGATTAATAACAAGTTAAACTTTCATACAATAGTTATCATAGAAAAACTATACACTGAAAATCTCAACTATAATGTTGCAGTGGAAATGACAAGATCTAGAAATATTAAACATGCACGGTAAACACAAGAACAAAAGAGTTTATCCCAGGAAACCCAAACTTGGGAGAAAACCCAACAACCTTTCTCTAAAAGAATTTAGTCCAAGATATTACCAGTACATCACCATCAATAGCCAAAATACCATATAGAGAAGATCCTCCCCAAGGCTAGCATCACCAAGACATAGCTCTTTAATAATATGACCAAGAATAACCAAGAAAGAGCTTCTCCAAGTGTGGTGCATTCTCCAAGATAACCGGTAACCCAGAAATAGCGAAACTGCCAAAACTGCAGCTACAATTGCTTTGTGTGCACTGCAGAAGGAGTTGTCCAATTGTCAAAATGAAATGAGCCACTCCCATATTTATACTAATCTGGGCGCCAATTTGGGGTCGGCTTCTTATTTTTGGGTCTTCAATTTCTTTATTAATTTATTGTGGGGCTGACTTCTCTTCTTGGGTCTTCAACTTCTTCCTAGGAATTCTATAATGGTGTAGATGGGTCTTCTTGTACTTTCTTGTGGAGAATGATTGCCTAAAGTTGAAAATCTCCAACACCATGAGCCCGAAAGGCTACCACCCAAGAGGAAAGTAGAGCACAAGACACAGTTATTACCAAACTCCCCGTTGTCGAATATTGGGTTGTATAGACATTATGTTCTAGAGGCAAATGAAGTGAAGAAGCAGTAGCAACAGTTGTTGGAGCAAGGTGTGATTTGATCAAGCACCTCACCTTGTGGGTGTTGATATTATGGTAGCTGTGGGAGGTATTAACCTCTATGTGTAACCTTTGTCTAGAATAGAATATTTTAGACGCAAAATAAACCCTAAACATATGTGTATAAAACCTAGAAGACAAGTCGAATCAGTAAAACAATTAATAATAAAGTATTAGCTTCTAGAAGGACAAGTCGACCCAGACAAGTGACAAGAAACACTATAAATAGAGGGCGCTTGAGCTCATTTGTACATGCTCACCTCACTCACTCTCTCAAGTATGGTGGAATTTTGGAGCTATAGTTGCAAGTTAGGAAGGTGGATCTTCTAGGTGATTCTTGGTCTCTATATCTAGCACTATCTAGCCTAAGATATGTGCCCTATCTTCTAGTATCTCTTGGTGATGTATTGGAGTATATTGGTGGTATTCTTGGTGACGTCTTGGAATAAGTGCAACTACAACTGTTGCAGTTAAGTAGTGTTATTTTTCAGTGGTTTTGAGACTTTATGTCTGGTGCGCTATATTTCGAGAAAGATGTGCTCTCTTGTTTATCTGTTGGTTCTAGTGCAGCGTCCATAATCATTTTATCTAGCAAAGGTTATGGTGCTCGGGGGTGGTTTCATCCCTATGGTTGGGTGACAATATTGTGATATTGTTTATGGTTAAACGAGCACATCAAATATTTTAACAGGTTATGGGCCCACACTACCTTCAAAATAGTCTAACAGCTGGAAGGTAGAGTGGGATTTTTTTGTCAAGCTCGTTGTAGCACTAGTTGCAGCTCCAACTAAGGTTTATGATTTTTCAGCTGCAACAACCCTAATCCAACTCTTTGGGCACCTTAAGTGAAGTGTTGGACCTAAATTCTTGGACATTCTAGTGTGCCTTAGCCTAACGCACCTCTTGGTACCTTCAACTAGCAAAACCGTCAAGGTTTAATTTTTGGGTCAAAATCAAATTTTCACTGTCAAAGTCAAAAGTTGATTGGTCTAAGTCAAACTTAAAGGTTGACTTTTGGTCAAAATTGATTTTGTGGTCAAAGTTGAAATTTCAAGGTTTCTAGATTGTTCTAATCATTAAAGATTTTTTTTCAGTTTATAACCTCTTCTTGTCAAGATGGTGTCTAGTTTCAGATTAGAATACAAGTTGAACAATGCTGCAAATTTCAAAGGTATGCACTTGTATATGCTTTTCATGTTATATCATCCAAAAAAACATGAGTGTGTTTTGCAGAGAATGTACAAGAGACCTTGTCCAAATAGTGATCTTGAATTCAGTACATTCAAAAGAACAAGCTGTTGAGGCTCCAGGTTCCAAGTTTGATTGATCAAATTGTTAAGTTTCAATTTGCACATATCAAGTTTGATAGTTGCTATAGTACAAGTAAACACTATAGTTGTGACAACAATCTTTGAAAGGTTCTATTACTGCTAGGTTGATATATATTCTTATTGCACTGGTTTGATGAACTAACATCTCCTCTAGGAGACTTTTCTTGTTCACAGGCATGTCACCTTGGTAACTCTGTGCTGACTACCATCCTTCTTACCATAGATATGTTTTTATGAAAATTATATTGGAAATACTTTTTCTCTTGTTGTTCTTGTTTCGGGCAAGTCACAAGCGATAGCTTCGAGAAGGAGCTAAAATGACAGTTGCAAACATGGCGCAGATGATTCCATCAAGTGGTCAGGTAGGTGATCTCACCAAGAACCAATTCTAAAGGAAGCATGGAAATAAAAAAGGAGTGTTTGGACATTGTTCACCCAGACACAAGAAAATCAAGATCCGATAATAAAGGAAAATATGTTGGAATTTAAATTTTCTACATACACAATTACAATTACTTAATCCAATAACAATTGTAGTAGGATCACTGAAAGATAGACAATCACAGATACAACAAAACACAAATATTATCCTGGGAAACCCTCATGGGGGGGAAAACCCAACAACCAAAATCCTCAATATAGATTCCTTCAACCAATACAGTGATGTGATATAGCTCTCCAAGAAAGACCAAGACCAAAACACCAAAAGAACCAGTCTCCAAGACTTATGTGCTCCAATATGCACAAGAGAAGTGTGTGAGTTTGTTTCCAAATGGGAGGAACCTATCCTCTATTTATACACAATAGTGTCTCTTGAAGAGACATGACTCTTGACCTAACTAACCCATTAAACATGGTCGACTAGCCACAATGGGGATTTTTACAATTATAAGTCAAATACCAATAATATAATAATTTATGTTGAGTTGACTTGTACAATATAATTATAATAATATTTTAAAGGTTTGACTAGAACAAATATACAATAATATCTTTTGTAGTTACAGCAAAAATATTAACACTCCCTCTTAACTAGGAAGGTATTATTTCCATACATAGACTCCAAGTACGATACCACACGAGCTCACATCCATTGACTATTGAACATGTGAATCTATACATCCTCGAATATCCATAGTGCAACATGACTTCACCCCATGCAACCAAGGTCTGTGGGTAGCTCTCAATAGCTACAACATGTCCCCAGGACAACCACTCCATGCGATGCATCAGTACCTGATCATGTGCAATCTTGTCTCAATGCCAACCCTTTTTCATGTTGGATGAGACCCACCAAACTTAGTGCCAACCCTTTTTCAAGTTGGATGAGATTTTCCCATACTCAGTGCCAGCCATTTTTCATGTTGGATGAGTTCCACCTGTCACTCCCTCTGAAGAGGGACCACACCAAGCTTGTCCATGAAGTACTTGAACTTAGTTCTCGATAGCGGATTGGTGAAAACATATGCCACCTGATCCTCGGTAGTCACGAACTGGAGTCTTATTGCTCCCCTCTATACCATATCCATGATATAGTAGTATATGATCTTGATATGCTTCGACCTATCATGGAACATTGGGTTCTCTGACAACTTCATGCAACTCTAATTGTCACACCAAATGCAGGTCGCCTCCAATCCAAGACCAAATAACCCAGACAACAGCTTTTAAATCCATATTGCTTCTCTACTCGTTTCACATGCTACCACATACTCAACTTCAGTCGTATTGAGTGCCACACATGAATGCTTTATGCTGCTCCATGAGACCATGTTGGAGCCAAGACTAAAATAGTATCTAGAAGTGCTCTTCTGGTCAGTAATATTGTCGGCCCAATCTAAATCTGAGTATCCATACAATCCAAAATCATGGTCAGATCTATACCATAGACTATGATATAGAGTACCCTTAAGGTACTCAACACATGTTTTTTTGCAACCAAATGAACTTGTCTGGGATGCTCCAAATGCTGACTCAGGGTGTTCACAGCAAAACATATATCTGGTCTTGTTTTCGTCAAATACATCAACGAGCCCACTATATGCCTATATAAGGTAGAATACACAATATCTGAAGTTGTATCTTACAACAACTTAAGATTTGATACCATCGGGGTAACCATGGCCTTCCAGTCCAACATCTCGAACCTCTTCAAGATTTCCACAACAAACTTTCCTTGATTTAGGAAAATCCCATCTGATCTATGCCAAACTTCTAGTCCCAAGAAGTAGTGCATCATTCCTAAATATTTCATCTCGAATTATGTAGCCAATTTTCTGTTACATTCAGTGATGAGATTTTCCGCACCTGTTAGAAACAGGGCATCTACATACAGCAATATAATCATCGGTTCACCATCCTCAACCTTGAGGTAAAGGTTAGGATTTGCACTTCTCATAGTCAATCCCTTCCTTCTGAGAGAAACCTCGAGCCACAAATATTTCCTTATATTTTTCAATACTACCATCAGCTGTGTGTTTCATCTTGTAGATCCATTTCGAACTCACCACAGATTTTTCCTTTGATTTGGGAACCACATCCCAAACATCATTCTGCATAATGGATTGGTATTCGTCTGCCATGACATCTTTCCATACTTAATTTTCTGCAGCCTCTTCATAACTGGAAGGTTTTGCATCCATTATGTCACACAAGCATGCCACATAGCTGGAATACGACTTCAACTTCTTACTTTCCCTGAAATATTTCTCTGGGGCACCAATTCTTTCTGCATCTCTGATAAGCTCTTGTGCCCAAGCTTGTCTTCTCTTGCAAGAAGGTATATCGGTTGGTTTCTGAGGTTCTACCATGTCATGATCCTCTGGAATGACTTCCTCTGGTTCAACTGTCTCTGGAAATTTAGGAACTTCATTCTCTTCTTCATGTGCCTCTTTTGCACGGATCTATTTGGATTTACCGAAAGTTGCATTCTCATCGAAGATTACATCTTGACTGATCTCCACTTTCCAGTGACCGGGAATGTATATCCTGTAAGCCTTCGATGTGTCACTGTAACCAACAAATATGCCCTTCTGTCCGGAAGGGTCCAACTTTGTCCTCTTTTCCTTGAGGATGTGAACTGTTTTTCCAGAGTCTGTACTTAAGGCTAGAAAGTACAGGGTCTAGGCATCCAAAAGTGAGTAAAATATAAAAAGGGGAAAAATCAACCTTCAGGAAAAGGAAGCTAAGGCTGATTTCTAAGTTGTCTCTGTCTCGCTTCCAAACGTTCCTGGATACTTATATCACGTTCAATTGCGGCCCATGAATGTTCGAGTTCGACCTGGGTGATGGCAGTTTTAAGTATGGTGTCAAAAAGGTTCAAAGCGATGCTAGTTTGATCCGATAGGCCGGATTCAATGTTGGGTTGTCTTGCAAAAGGAACAATCATGGAGGAACAGAAAATGAAAAGAAAGTTCGAGGTTTAAAATGCTACTTCAATTTTTTTACCGTATAAAAGAGAAATTTTGAAATCCGATGTTAAAGGAAGAACACAACCAAAGGCCTTCTCCCGTAACTGAGTTAACTTTTTAAAGAATCATGTATGAAATGTGAGAAAACATTAAGCCGTCAACAATGCGAGGCTCCTATCAAGGGAGATTCTTTCCCTGTAAACAGAAGAAGAAAAAGGCAAGAAGTAATATGACGAAGCATAAAATATAGAGGTCTAAAAAGTTCACAGGTCTTGTACCTGCTGATAGCTGATACAGAGGAAAAACTGCAAGCGATTAGACGACTAAAAAGTTGGTCACCACAGTAGAAGTTGCACTAAATTGTAGCTAAGCATTCATCAGAAATATATGCGAAATAAAATTTAATGTAAGATAACAGAGAAAACAAAACTCATAACTCAATCTTCACGGAATCAGGAATCTTCAGATTCCTTTGTATTAATTTTCAAAAGAAAGAAAGTCTCTATTACAATCGGCCAATAAAGGTCCATTCTGTGTTCCCATTTCAAAATGAATATTTATACAAACTTCTAAACATTCGGATCTCAATTGTTCTAGAAGTTTTTGGTTACAAAATGGGAAATTTAAGCGTTTTGCTTCTTTGTCTTTGTCCTCGTTCATGAGCGTAGAGAACCTTCCTTTCTTTACTCTTCGGGTTCTAAAAATAGAACAGGCAGACACTTGTCATTATTTGGCACCGAAAACCTTCCCCTTCACCTGCTTGGTGCAAGTGACGCACCTCTCCACCAACTGGGCTATCAACCTGGAAGGCTCTGCTTAGTTGTTTGCCTCAAAAGTGTAACAATCCTTTGCTAACTGTGGCAGCCTTCCCCCTACTTATCGGTCTTCAGTGATGATAGAACATAACTGTACACTAGGTTTTATTAACCATTTATCCACTTGGACTATATCAGTATGGCTTATCTGTGATATTTTAGCCTGCTCTTTTTCCTCGTTCTCCTTGATATTGAGCAGGTGCTTGGCTATCTCAATCTGGCCCAGTGTCCCAGCTCTGCTTTTCCTGTCAAGATCCAACAAACTTTCATTTATCAAGCCGGAAGTTTCTTCACAAGAATTTCTCATTTCTTTATCTCGTTCTCTGCTTTCTGATATATTACGCTCCCACGCCTTCAGCAAGATATTTCCTCTGGTTTGCTCTGGGATGGAAAGCCTGGAACTACTAACCATTTCTTTTTTCGTCATGGCTATAACAGCCTCTTGGAAAGTGACTCGAGCCGATCCAACTTCTCTTTCTCTCAAAGAAATGTCTTCCAGTACTTATTCAATGGTCTGGCAATGGTTTTGGATGGCCTCCACTTTAGCAAGTAAATCTTGTTGAGCTACTAACACTCTTTTTCGGATTTCAATGGCTTGGGATTTGAATATCCCGATATCTATAAGCTGGCTCTCAGCAGAATTAAACTTTACCTATAACTGCCTTATCAGTTCTTCTTGTTGGCTTATCTGTGCTCAGATGGTATCGGCCAACTGATGTGTTTTCTCGAGATCGGATCTGAGTTGCTCGATTTCCTTTTGATTGGTTGCTCTGGCGTGTTCCGGACCTGTGTTCACCTGATCTCTAGCATTTGCCTCTGTTGTAGCCAGGTTAGCCTCCAATTTAATGATCAAGCGGTTCTTCCTCTTTAAATTCTCTTTTAGAGATCTGACGGAATATTGGTTGGCCGAAGCAAAATCCCCCAATGTCCCTGCTATCTGAGTGGCGAATTCCTCCTTTTTCATGGCCTTCCCATCAGCTAGGATTTTAAATTTTTTGGCTACTATGCCATCTTCTCGGTAAATCTCTTCCTTTCTCTTCTTATTGAAGAAAAACTTGTTCGGAGGCAACTCTTCTACAGTAATAGGCATCAGTTCCTCACCGAAAATCCACCCCACGTCGGGGTTCCCCTTTGTGAATTGTAGGGGAGTGATAGAAGTGATGGGACTGTCAATTTCCTTGGATGGTTTCTGTGGGATCACAATCATGTTTGGCTTGCTCGATGTGGGCGATGGCGTGGCACTTACCCCTTGTGGGAGTACTTATGCGTGGCTCTGGACTGACTCGCCCAGTGCAACCGCTTATGGGCTTCCTTCCTCTGGGTTGGGGATCTCGGCTTCTTGTTTCGGGTTCCCAGTTTCTTCTGTCTTTTCCTGATTTTCATCCTGGTCACGACCTGAATCCTTTGGGTCCTTGGCTTCCGTTTTCTGTATATCTATGGTCTGTGGGTTCTTACCCTGTAAAACTAGGGGAAGGAAGCTCCGTCGGTGTTCCTAAAACTTGAAAAGATCGGCCCTATCCCCAGGTGACAAGGCTTGAATCCTGCATAGGATCTCCCACCTCGGAAGATGTCGTCATGAGGCGAGTGCTCATGTTCGTATCTTTTCAGGCCACAATTCGCCATGTGATTACTCACGACCTTATGTGGGTCATGTTTCCTGAACGCAATGTTGACCAATTTAAATTCCTCCAAGGTCGTAGCCTCGGCTTTGGTATGTCCGAAATCTAATAAAGAATATGTATTAAAATGAATGGGGAAGGGCGGCCATACCTTCTTCAAAAAACCTTTAAGTTCTTCGCTTATGCCACTGAGCACGGTTTTCCTGGCGATTTTGCGGCATACCAGCTTATCCGGCATGAATAGTGGTAGAGCATATGGGGGAACCGAGGCGCCGAAAACCCTGATGTATGAAAATTATGCTTCTACATACCAGTCAGCCACACTACTCATGTTGGTGGGAATGCTATCTGAAATCCTAGGCGGCGGGTTACCGAAGATGGAGACATGCCTCGGTACCATTACCCAATTGAAAATATCGTATATGAATTATGTGGCCTTATCCTCTCAAATTTTTGAGTGATAGACATGGATAGGCTCAGCATTAGATGGATTCTAGCTCCAGCTCATTAGAGGGAAAGGTGTCATGAAACAAATAGCATCCATGACGTAGGCGGAGATGAAAAATGAGGTTGTCTTCTTGCTCGCCTTCTGCGCTCGATATTTGGTAATTTGACAGGTTAGAATGTCTGACAACAATTTGGCCTAGTCGAAAGAACAACCTTCAGCGACTGTATAAATCAGAGACACCCACGGGAGGAAAAAGTGTGTGGTGTCCTCCCTCCCATACAACCTACAGGCCATCATTGCTATATACCTGAATGGCGGCTCTAAAGAGGAGATTGAATAAATACCATTAGAATCTACCCTGAATTTTGTGGCGTGTGAAACCCAATCCTTGATCAGTTCGGGCAAGGTTATGCCATATTGCTCGCATTCCTTCTCCTTGAAACCTTCCAAAAACTCGGCATTGTATGCGAAGTTTGGTGTGCGTGACAGCTGATACATTGCCTGTAAATGTTCCAGTCTAAAAGTCCCAACCGTCACCTTTTGTTCACTAATGATAGTCCTGGTCAGGATATCCACATGGTCCAGTGCCCATCTGATCATATCATAATAGGGAAGGAGCCATGGCCTTGCCGCTATTTTGTGCATCTCTGCTTGAATGACAATTTTGTATTTGGTGGCCAAATCATCCTTCTCGTTATCCCTGGAATCATCTGAACAATTCACCAATTCGGACTGAAGAATGTCGGAGATGTATGTCCAAGTTTTGACAGTATTAATACTTCGGGGTGAAGTATCGGAAACAACATCTGAGCCCTGACCTGAACTCTCGACAGCCTCTTTGGATGCTTTTCGTGGAGCCATGATAGAAAACTATGTGTTCAGATCTCCTATAGTAAGAATTGTAAACACAGAAAGGAGTTATCTCAATGAAAAACAACTATGCACGAAAAATAAAAATAAAATTGAACAAATAAAAGAAACTCCCTTGCTTTAATATTTCAACTTTGTGTGAGTCCTTGCTGACAGAATGGTCAAATCGTTTAATGGAAAGATTTAGGCGTGAAACGAGATCTTATTTTCCATTAACTCATCAAGATTCAAATCAATGCCATAAATGCTTAAAAGATTTGTGAAAATAAAGAAATGCGGAAACATTCAAAAATCTCATCTGTAGACTGCGTACGTTAAAGGTCCTTTTAAGGCATTAATTAATTTAGTTAATTCCTTTAAATTTGCACCTTCAACCCTCGAAACCTCTTTTCTGTGTTCGCTATCTCGGATAATTTCGTTCCTAGTCTTGGAAACCAAAATACCCGAAATCGCGATGGCGCGATTTGTTTAAAAAATCGTGATCTGATTTAAGTTCTTAATTAACCCAAGCTTAATTAATAAAAATTGTGACTTCGCAACTCGGGGCTACGAAGGTATAGTTTTTTGGAAGAGAGATTGATGAGTTGTGAAACCTCAACAGTGCTTAACTAGGGTTTAAAGTGACTTACCCCTGACACTAACCTGGGTGAACTTTTGAAACCGTCTCGCAACTTTGCATATCGGAGTTTGGAAACCTTGCAACTTGTAACTCCCGAAACGCAAAAGCGCGAGGTAATAAAATGTGATAGACTTGCTTAATGGTTAGGCGACGGTGACTTAGGACTATAACGGCTATCACCACTTCGCATGTCGGGGTAAACTTTTGATTGCAAGAATTATATTTCAACCACTTGTAAAAGGTGGCTCCAACATAGGCTCCAACTAGGGATTCTGTCTTCCTACGAGACGGGAAGAACAGTAGGCCACGTTCCTATATTGGGTAAATGGAGTCATTGGTTTCTTTCTGCGAAACTTGTTTTAGGAAGGGGATACAGAGGGAAAAAGAGATTTTGTCTTTACCTCTGAAAAGATTTTCAACATTCAATTGCGTTCTAAACTCAGTTGCAGCCCTTTTGATGACTTTCTCCTTCTCGATACTGAATTCAGGTCTGCTTTAAGATAATCGAAACAGTCCTAGGAAATTCAACAGATCCTATGGATTTTAGCTTGCGTCAAATGAAGTAAATTTCATGTTTTTAATCGAGGGGGTCCTGTCTGAACTTGGGATGCAGATTCGGTTTCGAAAAAGGTTGGTTACCAGAGTAGAGTGAAAATTACGTATGACAGCCTTACAGATATCTCAGATATTGATTCACTGCTAGCGAGCCTGTTTAGTACCCCGGTGAAGTTATCTGGCCCTTTTTACTGAATTTCCTTTCACCACTTCGAATCATAATTATGCATTTAAAAGCTGAGATGAGGGCAATCATTTATGAATTTCCTTTCATCGTCTCCTTGAACTAGATGGGGGCAATCAAATATGAATTTCCTTTCACCATCTGTCTTATATTTTACTTTTTAAAACATGAAGTGGGGACAATCAGTCTGTATAAGGCATACTAGGGATGATATCTGTGTAATATTCGCAGTGGAGGTCTGTCAACTTGCTTTGATTACTCGAGACCAACCTTATCTTAACTTTCAAAACACCTTAGCCCGCAGGGAAAATGGGAAAAATTACTTCCAGTGGCCTTCCTTTAAGAAAGCCTCAATCCTTCGAAGACAGTTAAAAAACCTAGAAGAGTCAGGATCAACCTACGCATAACTTTGTTTAGTAGGAGACTGAGGAGTTTATAAGAACTGGCTTACTTTCCAAGGTCTTTTTTCCAACTTCCAAAGATAAAACGTAACCTCTTCTTCCCCTGTAGGAAACCCGGAAAGGTGCTTGTTTTTTTAATAAGGTAAATCCAAGGACAGGAAAAGGGCAACGAAGAAAGGTATGGAATTCGAAATACAGGGGTCATGGATTTAACCTGACTCTTGGAACCTTTTGTCTGAGACACTTTTCTCTTTCTACTTATTCTAATTACCTCTTATCTTTATCTAAGTGAAACTCTTAGGACCCAGAGTAAGAACTCGTTCTTTTAATGACATATCATACTTACGAGACTGTCACGGCACTTTAGAGACTTTTGTTTGAAATACAGACCTTTCTGAAACGTACCTTTGCCTTACCACTTCGTTCTCTTCTAAAATAACAAAAAAAAAAATCTATCACCTATTTTCGGTGAATTTATTCTCCGATATATGATCGTTTGTTTATTCCTTTCACTCATTTGGGCTGCAAGCCGGGATCCTATAAGGGAACAACACGAAGAGTATTAGGGCTTTAAAAGAAATGAATGTGTTAAAAATTTTGTATCTCTACTTCTAGAAAAACACTGACCTATTTTATTTGTGATGAAAGTAGACTTACCAAAGAAAAATTCTGAAATAAAAAGAAAACACAAACTGGTATATATAGTGGAAATTTTGGAAACCATTTATTGCATTAGTGCTTTAAATAATGCCCGTTGACAGGGACGTTGAGGATTTTACCGTCCAAATTCTCTAATAGAAACGAATTTTTTCCTTCAGGAGCTGTGACTTTGAACGGTCCGTACCAAATATGATCAAATTTACCATGTTTTGTCGAGTCTTCCTTCCTAGCATCCCATTTCAAAACCAAATCACCGGGGAGAAATTCTTTTTCCTTAGCCTTATGATCAAATAACGCTTTCATGTTGTCTTGGTATTTCTGTAGCCTTTCGTCCACTTCGGCCCTGTGCTATTGTACTTCAATCAGCTGGTTTATTGTTCTTGTGACATGATTTGGTTCTTCTTTCTCATCTTGCCAAAGTTTCATTACGGGAAGGGCTAGATTTATAGGTAATACTACGTCGATCTCGTATACCATTTGGAAAGGAGAAGTGTCGATAGATTTTTTTGTACCTATCCAATTTGCCCACAAAGCGTATTTCAAATGTACATGACAAGATTTTTTGTTTTCGCTCAACACTTTCTTAATTATAGTGATTAGACTCTTGTTTGAAGACTTGGCTAGCCCATTTCCTTGGGGGTAATATGTCGTGGAATGATCGAGCACTATATTATACTTTTGGCAAAAGTTGACCATAGCCATAGATTTAAATGCCTGGGCGTTATCTGTGAGTATCTTTCGGGGGCAGCCGAATCTAGACAAAATGTTCTCTTCTAGGAAATCCATTACCACCGAATCTGTTGCCTTTCTAGTTGGAATAGCCTCCACCCATTTGGTGAAGTAATCTGTAGCAGTCAAAATCCATTTATGTTGAGCGCTATAATGAGGGTTAATTTCGCCTATAAAATCTAGTCCCCATTGTTGAAAAGGGGATTTTGTTTTGACCGGAACCAACAATAGCGTTGGGAGTTTGTGCTTGCCTGCGAACAATTGGCAAGGGTTACAGGCTCTGACTTTGGCGCTGACGTCTAAGAATAGTTTGGGCCAATAATATCCTACCCCCAAGATCTTATAAGTCGTTTCCCTCTAGACGTGATGTCCTCCACACACTCCTTCGTGAAATTCGTTTATGACCTTCTATGTTTTTGATTCAATTAAACAAACCAACAGGAATCCTAGTGGGTCCTTCCAATACAATTGGTTTTCGGATATACAGTACTTCACCGCATGCAGCTTCAACGTCATGTCTTTAGATGGGGATAGGTCGCTCGGGCATTTCAAGGTCAGCAGGTAGGACACTATGTCTTTATACCAATCTGATGAGGCAAACTTCTCTTCGATTCTGATTGCAGTTATTTGTTCATCAAGCTCGTTCATGTCCACACACTCTTCACATCCCTGTAGGCCATTTATTTTGAGGGCTCTAAAATTTGATTCAGCTAAGAGCTTAGCCAAACCTTATCCTTTTACTAGTCTTGTCGGTTTTATCTCCAGATCAAATTCTTGAATTTTAGCAAGCCACCGTCCCCTTTTCCCATCACTGTCATACTGAACCAAAATGTCTTTTACGGAACTGGTGGGTAGGTACGCAATTACCTTTGAATGTAGCACATAGGTTCTGAAAGCTTTTAACGCCTTCACCATAGCATATGCTTTCTTTTTCATTATATCGTATATGAGTTCAGTGTCTCTAAGACTTTTTCTAAAAAAGGCTATTGGTTTCTCGAAACCTTCTTCATTTTTCTGGAGGAGTACCGCAGCAAGTGTGTGTTTGGAGGCGAACAAGAAAATCAAAAAATCTTTTAGATAATCAAGGCTTGCCAGTACAGGCGCCTCGCTTATAACCTTCTTGATGAGTGCAAACGATGCTTTGGCTTCTGCTGTCCATTTCACTTCGTTGTTCTTCTTTAGCATATATGTGATCAACTTCACGATTTCAACAAAGTTTGGGATAAATCTCCTCAAAAAAATATTTTTCCTAAGAATGATTGAATCTCTTTTACATTCCTAGGGATATTTATGGTGTCTATAGCTTCAACCCTCTTAGGATCAATTTTAATTCCATCTCGAGACACAATATAGCCCAAGAGTTTACCTTCTTGCATAGCAAAGTGAGACTTTTTGGGGTTTAAAGACAAACCAAACCTGCGGCATTTCTCAAATGTCTGCTTGAGATGTATCAGATGATCTTCATCAGATTTACAAAAAACGATTAGATCATCAAGATAGATAACCACAAATTTGTCCCTTTTACCGATGAAAGCGATATCCATAGCACGTTGGAAAGTAGCACCTGCATTCATTAAACCAAAAGGCATCGTGTCATACATAAATGTACCCCAAGGGGTGGTGAAGGTTGTTTTTTCTTTATTGTGCTTGTTGACAACAATTTGATTATACCCGAAAAACCCGTCGATCATCGACATCCTATTTGCCCCAACTACTTTTTCTAAAATGTGATCCATTTTGGGTAGAGGGTAACTTTCTTTGAGGGAGGACTTATTTAGATTTCTAAAATCAACACACAGTATGATCTCCCCACTTTTTTTTCTAACCGGGACCAGGTTTGCTACCCAGTGGGAGTATCTCAGTGGCATGATTATTTTTGCGTCCAGGAGTTTTTTGACTTCCCTTTCGACCACAGGCAATAAAATAGGATTGATTTGTCTGAGTTTTTGTCTAAAAGGTTTGACACCAAGTTTTAGGGGTATTCTGTGTTCAATCACAGTGGTGTCATAGGTTCTCAGTTCTTCGTATGACCAAGCAAAAATGTCTTTATACCGCCCGAGTAAGTCTTTATACTTGCTTTTTACCTTGGGAGGAAGGTACCTTGATATTTTTACTATCCTAGGCTCCTCTTCGGTCCCTATGTCACAGTCTTCAACCTCTTCTGGTTGGGTTTGCAAAGCAGATTTTAAGGGCATATCATTTTGGTCGAACAGTCTCTCCAGAGGGATTAGTCCCTTTGGAATCTGATTGTTCTTTAAAACCAGCATGCGATGATTAGCGATCTTTTCCTGGAACCCCTGAGGATCCTCTCCCTCTTGCATGATCCATGCGTGGTCGTTTTGGTTTTCCTGGTCAACGTGAGTTTCAGCGAAGTCGTCCACCATATCGAGGAACTTCCTAATTTGTTTGTCATCCTCAAACACTTGCCAGTGTTGGATGTTGTTTGGTATGGAAGGTCTGTTCCTCACCTCTATGTGGTACCTCAATTTGAAAGTTTTAGGGGGGGCAGAACGTTGAGGTTACTTTGGCTAATGAGTCGTCTTGCAGTTTTTCAGAGCGCGTGATGAAATGAACATTTACCGACGAGAAGAAAGTTTCTATTAAATCCCAGGTGCAATTCATGTAAGATCTTAATCTTGGGTGTTTGGCCTGGTATTGCCGATTTATCTGTTTTACTATCAACTCTGCGTCTCCATATACTTTCAAGTTCTTTATGTTCAGCTTCCTGGCAGCCTCCAACCCCAAGACTAGAGCCTCATATTCACATACATTATTGGTGTAGTTTATATCCCACTGAAGCCTGTAAGAGAAAGGAATAACAAATTCATTTTCAGGTGCTACAAACAGTACTCCTGCACCTGCTCCTTCATATGAAAAGGCACCGTCAAAAAACATTTTCCAAATTCCAGTGCTATACATATTTTCGTCTATCTTTCCTGATTCGTTTTCATCTATGTAATTGTCTTATGTACAGCGATTTACACCATCATCAAAAGACAAAATACAATTCCCTAGATCTTGATCCACAACATAAACAGGATAATTGTTAGGATTCTGTGGGTCGCTCACTGTGTATGCTAGCCTCGTTTCCCTATATAGCCGAGTAAATTGTCCACCAAACACAGGAATCATGGCGTAGGTCATGTATAGTTGAAGAGACCCCCCAAGTTTGGCTCCCCATGACCTAGATAGTAGCAAGCCATACTTCGGAGGTATATCGGCGATAACTACATCCATCATGATGCTTTTCACCGGAACCTGTGCAAGAGTGACTACTAAATCTTTTATCATACCCATGCACTTAACTCTCCTTGAATCGAAAGAGTAGAGATCTCCATAAGGCCCGGTGATCTCGAGGCCTTCTATCCATAATAGACTTGGGCATCACATTTTGTGAGGCTCCAGAGTCTAGCATGCAGTTATGCAGCAGTCGATCATGCACATTCAGGGTAATATAGAAGGGAGTGACGATGTCTCTGGCACCCTCGAAATGTGGACCAAAAGTGATATTAGTCTTATCATCCTCCAAGTTTATCACGTCAGAGTGACTTTCTAGATCCGAAAAACCTATCATTTTGGTTATCTGCTTTCGATACACAAGATTATTTTCTAATTCGACCAGAGGGATTGGTATTTTAATCTTATTTATCTCATTTTCAAGGCTGAAACCTCCACTACCTTTGTCTGTTTCTCTGGTTGAAGCCTCAGACTCCTTCTTTTCTAACTTATTTGTTTGTGCTGATTTATTTCCTGTGAGTTTATTTACCGGTATATGTGTTTCAGCTATCTTAATTTCTTTTGCTTGGGTCTCAGCCTCTTTTACTTTGGGATTCTGCGAATCTACCCCTTTTATTTTTCTATTAGGTATCTTGGTATCCTTTGGGGAAGGCTCGTATATTTCACCTCTAGGAAGAACTTTCTTGGGTTGAGGAGTCGACACAGGTTTGTTTTTAGGCCTCAGGTTGTACTTATGTTGGACCTCGGCCATTATAGAATCGGTCATTTGTTGATAGACAAAACATCAGTGTTGTTTATGTCATAATCTTTATTTGACGGTTGTTGAGTGTCCAAGGACTTCTCGTAATCTTCTTTAGTTAAATAAGGCTGTGAGTAGTCGTCACCCAAGTTTGTCACGTCTTCTTTTAGATCCTCAAAATCTTGCAGGTCGTTTCCTCCTATAAAATTTTCATTTTTTAAAGGAGTTTGAATTTTTTGGTCTTCATTTTTAATATGCCTTTGTTGATTTTGAGGGTTGAGGTTTCTTCTGAATTCCCTCTTAATGAAAGGATCTGCCTTGGATTGATCTAGCTCCATTCTGGAAATCTTATTTGATAACTCTTTAATTATCCTAGCCATGTCATCCATTTTATCATCTGAGGATCTACTAGGCCCTGAGGGTCCCGCTTGTTCCCTAAAACATTTGGTTTCTTGGTTTCCCGTTTCTACTTTTGTTTTTAATTTGCCAGAAGCCATCATGTTAGATTCGATCTCTACGGCATCATCTTGCATTCGGGTCAGGGTAGCCCCTCTCCTTTCTCTCAAAAGAAGTGTGAAATCAGGTTCGAAGGCTCCCGCAAAGGTTACCTTGGCTACAAGTTGAGATGGTTTAACTTCGACTGGGATCTTATTATATAACTTGTTAAACCTTTGAATGAATTCCATAACAGTTTCCAAATTTTTTTTCTTTAAAGACCCGAACTCGGTCAAATAATAAAAATGATCTTTTCTTTCGCCCCATTGTCTAAGAAAAGAGTCTTCTAAGGCATCATAGGATAATATCGAACCTGCGGATAGACTTCAAAACCAGGTTCATACCTGTCCTTCGAAAGTCTGAAAAAATAACCTTGAATATACGTCTTCGTGTTCGAGACCTAGGATATCTGTGAATTGATCAAAGAATTTTATATGTTTGGTCGCGGTCAGGTCCCCTTCCCCCATAAATTTAGGTAAGTTTTTCATGTAGTTTTTAGGAAGGTCGTGAAGAGGGACAGACAAGACCAGAGGCACATATCTGTCAGCTACTTTAGCAAAAAATCTGGGAGGCGGGGGCAGCCCTTGGCCCTCCCCTCCTCCTCCTGGATCCCCTCCACCTCCTCCTCCTAAAACCCCTCCACATCCCCCTCCCGCGGCCGCCATCGATAGTATTGGATAGGAAAACGATGCGTTGTACAGAGGGTTTTGGAACACTAAAAGCGAATCTTTAGCTCCTTCGAGAGACGAAAAAACTTAAGAAGGGTGAAAAGGGATGTAAGGACTTGGTTCCTCGGACTTGCAAGAGATGTAATCAGGGGAACCCGTAGGCGTGGAATCCGAGTATATGGTATACTCTTCGAGATTCAGCGAGGTCGGGAAATCTAACTGAAAGGTCGGCGGGATATCGATCGCTGATAAATTTACTGAGGGATTTTCACCTTTATGTACGCCAAAGGTTGTCGGATAAATTTCATTTTTAACTTCAGGGAGAGATAAAGTTGCGTTGGAGGTTTTAGGGGGGGATTCGTGCGAAGTTAGAGGTTCAAAAGAAATCTAGGCCTTGGGTTGTGTGTACCTAAGCTGGTAGGCTGCAGTGGTTGGCTTAAGGGAACCTCTTGTTTTAAGTATTCTTTAGGATCGGAAATGGGCGTGGTCTGTTTACCATCCAGGTTTTGTCTGGTGTTCCTTCGACCAGATGCCAGCTTACTTAAACATGGAGTCACCAAGTGAATGATAAAAAAAAATCCTTTAGAAGGTGTTCACTCTTTGTTCACTATCAAAGGGTAGAAACTTGCAAAAATGTCGTTCTCCCAGGGAAACATTTTCGTAACTTCGTCCCCGGCAGCGGCGCCAGAAAGATGTTGTTCCAGAGTCTGTACTTAAGGCTAGAAAGTACAGGGTCTATGCATCAGAAAGTAATTAAAAGATAAAAAGGGGAAAAATCAACCTTCGGGAAAAGGAAGCTAAGGATGATTTCTAAGTTGTCTCTATCTCGCTTCCAAACGTTCCTGGATACTTATACCCCGTTCAATTGCGTCCCATGAACGTTCGAGTTCGACCCGGGTTATGGCAATTTTAAGTATGGTGTCAAAAAGGTTCAAAGTGATGTTGGATTGATCCGATAGGCCGGGTTCAATGTTGGGTTGTCTTGCAAAGGGCACAGTCATGGAGGAACAGAAAATGAAAAGAAAGTTCAAGGTTTAAAATGCTACTTCAATTTTTTGACCGTATAAAAGAGAACTTTCGAAATCTGATGTTAAAGGAAGAACACAAACCAAAGGCCTTCTCCCGTAACTGAGTTAACTTTTTAAAGAATCATGTATGAAATGTGAGAAAACATTAAGCCGTCAACAATGCGAGACTCCTATCAAGGGAGAATCTCGCCCTGTAAACAGAAGAAGAAAAAGGCAAGAAGTAATCTGACAAAGCATAAAATATAGAGGTCTAAAAAATTCACAGGTCTTGTACCTACTGATAGCCGATACATAGGAAAAATTGCAAGCGATTAGATGACTAAAAATTTGGTCACCATAGTAGAAGTTGCACTAAATTGTAGCTAAGCATTCATCATAAATATATGCGAAAAGAAATTTAATGTAAGATAACAGAGAAAACAAAACTCATAACTCAGTATTCACGGAATCAGGAATCTTCGGACTGCTTTGTATTAATTTTCAAAAGAAATAAATTCTCTATTACAATCGCCAAGAAAGGTCCAGCCTATGTTCCCATTTCAAAATGCATATTTATACAAACTTCTAAACATTCGGATCTCAATCGTTCTAGAAGTTTTCGGTTACAAAATGGGAAATTTAAGTGTTTCGCTTCTTTGTCTTTGTCCTCCTTCATGGGGGTAGAGCACCTTCCTTTCTTTACTCTTTAGGTTCTAAAAATAAAATAGGAAAACACTTGTCATTATTTGGCACCAGAAACCTACCCCTTCACCTGCTTGGTGCAAGTGACTAACCTCTCCACCAACTGGGCTATCAACCTGGAAGGCTCTGCTTGGTTGTTTGCCTCAAAAGTGTAACAATCCTTCGCTAACTGTGGCAGCCTTCCCCCTACTTGTTGGTCTTCACTGATGATAGAACATAACTGTACACTAAGTTTTATTAACCATTTATCCACTTGGACTATATCAGTCTAGCTTATCTGTTATATTTCAGCCTGCTCTTTTTCCTCGTTCTCCTTGATATTGAGCAGGTGCTTGGCTATATCGATCTGGCCCAGTGTCCCAGCGCTTCTTTCCCTATCGAGATCCAACAAACTTTCATTTATCAAGACGAAAGTTTCTTCACAAGAATTTCTCATTTATTTAGCTCATTCTCTGTTTTCTGATATATTACGCTCCCATGCCTTCAGGAAGATATTTCCTCTGGTTTGCTCTGGGATGGAAATCCTGGAACTACTGACCATTTATTTTTTCGTCGTGGCTATAACAACCTCTTGGAAAGCGACCCGAGCCGCTCCAGCTTCTCTTTCTCTCAAAGAAATGTCTTCCAATACTTGGTCAATGGTCTGACAATGGTTTTGGATGGGATCCACTTTAGCAAGTAAATCTTGTTGAGCTACTGACACTCTTTTTCAGATTTCAATGGCTTAGGATTTGAATATCCCGATATCTATAACCTGGCTCTCGACAGAATTCAACTTTACTCGTAACTGCCTTATCACTTCTTCTTGATGGCTTACCTGTGCTCGGTTGGTATGGGCCAACTGATGTGTTTGCTCAAGATCGGATCTGAGCTGCTCGATTTTCTTTTGATCGGCTGTTGTGGCTTGTTCTAGACCTGTGTTCACCTGATCTCTAGCATTTGCCTCTATTGTAGCCATCTTAGCCTCCAATTTATTGATCAAATGGTTCTTCTTCTTTAACTGCTCTTTTAGAGATCCGACGGAATATTGGTTAGCTGAAGCAAAAGCCCCCAATGTCCCTGCTATCTGAGTGGCGAATTCCTCCTTTTTCATGGCCTTCCCATTGGTAGGATTTTAAATTTTTTGGCTACTGTGCCCGCTTCTCGATAAAGTTCTTGCTTCACGACAGCCTTTCTCTTCTTATCGAAGAAAAATTCGTTCGGAGGCAACTCTTCTACAGTAATAGGTGCCAGTTCCTCGCCAAAAATCCACCCTGCGTCAGGGGTCCCCTTTTTGAACTGTAGGGGAGTGATAGAAGCGATGGGACTACCGATTTCCTTGGATGGTTTCTGTGGGATCACAATCGTGTCTGGCTTGCTCGATGCAAGCGATGGCGTGACACTTACCCCTTGTGGGAGTACTTATGCTTGGCTCTGGACTGACTCGCCCGATGCAACTGCTTCTGGGCTTCCTTCCTCTGGGTTGGGGATCTCGGCTTCATGTTCTGGGTTCCCGGTTTCTTCTATCTTTTCCTGACTTTCCTCCCGGTCATGACCTAAATCCTTTGGGTCCTTGGCTTTTGTTTGCTGTATATCTATGGTCTGTGGGTTCTTACCCTGTAAAACTGGGGGAAGGCAGCTCCGTCGATGTTCCTGAAACTTGAAAAGATCGGCCCTATCCCCAGGCGACAGGGCTTGAATCTGGCTTAGGACCTTGGCATAGGATCTCGCACCTCGGAAGATGTCATCATGAGGCAAGTGCTCATGTTCGTATCTTTTCAAGCCACAACTCGCCATGTGATTGCTCACGACCTTATGTGGGTCATGTTTCCTGAACTCGATGTTGACCAATTTAAATTCCTCCAAGACCGTAGCCTCGGCTTTGGCGTGTACGAAATTGAATAAAGAATATGTATTAAAATGAATGGGGAAGGGCGGCCATACCTTCCTTGAAAAACCTTTAAGTTCTTTGCTTATGCCACTGAGCACGGTTTTCCTGGCGATTTCGCAACATACCAGCTTATCCGGCATAAATAGTGGTAGAGCATATGGGGGAACCGAGGCGTCGAAAACCCTTATGTATGAAAACTCTGCTTCTACATACCAATCAACCACACTACTCATGTTGGTGGCGATGCTATCTGAAATCCTGGGCAGTGGGTTACCGAAGATGGAGACATGCATCGGTACCATTACCCAATTGAAAATCCCGTATATGAATTATGTGGCCTTATCCTCCCAAAGTTTTGAGTGATAGACATGGATAGGCTCAGCATTAGACGGAGTCCATCTCTAGCTCATTAGAGGGAAAGGCGTCATGAAACAAATAGTCTCCATGACGTAGGCGGACATGAAAAACGAGGTTGTCTTCTTGCTCGCCTTCTGCGCTCGATATTCAGTAATTCGATGGGTTAGACTGTCTGGCAATAGTTTGGCCCAGTCGAAAGAACAACCTTCAGCGACTATATAAATCAGAGGCACCCACGGGAGGAAAAAGTGTGTGGTGTCCTCCCTCCCATACAACCTATAAGTCATCGTTGCTATATACCTGAATGGTGGCTCGAAAGAGGAGATTGAATAAATAACATTAGAATCTTCCCTGAATTTTGCGGGGTGCGAAACCCAATCCTTGATCAGCTCGGGCAAGGTTCTGTCATATTGCTCCCATTCCTTCTCCTTAAAACCTTCTAGAAACTCGGCATTGTATGCGAAGTTTAGTGTGGGTGACAGCTGATACATTGCCTGCAAATGTTTCGGTCTAAAAGTCCCAACTGTCACCTTTTGTTCATTAATGATAGTCCTAGTCAGGATATCCACATGGTCCAGTGTCCATCTGATCATATCATAATAGGGAAGGAGTCGTGGCCTTGCCGCTATTTTTTGCATCTCTGCTTGAATGATGATTTTGTATTTGGTGGCCAAATCATCCTTCTCGTTATCGCTGGAATCATCTAAACAATTCATCGATTCGGACTGAAGAATGTCGGAGATGTATGTCCAGGTTTTGACAGTATTAATACTTCAGGGTGAAGTATCAGAAACAACATATGATCCCTAACCTGAATCTCGGCAGTCGCCTTGGACGCTTTTCGTGGAGCCATGATATAAAACTCTGTGTTCAGATCTCCTTTAGTAAGAATTGTAAACACAGAAAGGAGTTATCTCGATGAAAAACAACTCTGTGCGAAAAATAGAAATAAAATTGAATAAATAAAAGAATCTCCCTTGCTTTAATATTTCAACTTTGCGTGAGTCCTTGCTGACGGAACAGTGAAATCGTTTAATGGAAAGATTTAGGCGTCAAACAAGATCTTATTTTCCATTAACTCATCAAGATTCAAATCAATGCCATAAATGCTTAAAAGATTTGTGAAAATAAAGAAATGTGGAAACATTCAAAAATCTCATCTATAGACTGCGTACATTAAAGGTCCTTTTAAGGCATTAATTAATTTAGTTAATTGTACCTTCAACCCTCGAAACCTCTTTTCGGCGTTCGTCGTCTCGGATAATTTCGCTCCTAGTCTTGGAAACCAAAATACCCGAAATCGCGATGGCACGATTTGGTTAAAAAATCGTGATATGATTTAAGTTCTTAATTAACCCAAGCTTAATTAATAAAAATCACGACTTCACGACTCGAGGCTACAAAGGAATAGTTTTTTGGAAGAGCGATTGTCGAGTCGGGAAACCCCGACAGTGCTTAACTAGGGTTTAAAGTGACTTACCCCTAACACTAACCTAGGTGAACTTTTGAAACCGTCTCGCAACTTCGCATATCGGAGTTTGGAAACCTTGCGACTTGTAACTCCCGAAGCGCGAAAGCGCGAGGTAATAAAAAGTGATAGACATGCTTAATGGTTAGGCGACGACGACTTAGGACTATAACGGTTATCGCCACTTCGCATGTGAGGGTAAACTTTTGATTGCAAGAATTATATTTCAACCACTTGTAAAAGGCGGCTCCAACATGAACAAATACAGGGCAGCCAAATATTCTGAAATGGATGACATCTGAATTCTCTCCTGAAAAAATTTCCTCGGGTGTCTTGTTTTCAAGCACCTTGTGGGGAATTTTATTTTGCACGTACATTGTCGTTTTCATTGCGTCTGCCCACAGATGCATAGGAAGATCTTGATCATAGAACATGGTCTTTACTACTTCCATGATTGTCCATATCTTCCTTTCAGCTATTCCATTCTACTGAGGGTTATAGGGAGTAGAAAGCTCCCTCTTAATCCCAACTTCCTTGCAATACTCCTTGAATTCTTCTGAGGTGAATTCACCTCCATTTTCTGATCGCAAGGTCTTTATATTCCGCTCGGTCAAGTTTTCTACCATAGCCTTGAACTATTTGAATTTGCCAAAAACTTCATTATTTTCTTTTAACAAATAAATCCAAGTTTTACGTGAGTAATCATCAATGAAAGATACATAATATGCATACCCACTTAGTGAATTTGTCGACATCGGTTCACATACGTCTGAATGCACAATGTCCAAAACTCCTTTGTCTTTGTTGTCGCTATTGGGAAAGGAGTGCTTCACATTCTTTCCTTGTGCACATCCTTTTTACACACCATCTCGTTCTGCTTGGATTTATGGAAGACCTGTCACCATTTTGCTCACAATCGGAAGAGCTTTGTAGTGTAGGTGAGAAAATATCCTATTCCATAGTTCCTGGGATTCACAATTGTTATAATATAGAAGATTGTGCTCGTTTTACCATTGACGATACCCTCGTCATCCAACCATAGGCCGAAGCCACCCTCCGAGCACCTTGACCTTGACAAAGAAGAGAATCCTGGTAGAAATTCAATAGCCAAGAGAGGCTAATTCACCAAGCAAGAATAGAAACCAAGCTGATCAGATAATCCCACCCAGAAGCTAGCGCACACTTTCCCAGAGACTTGCGCACAAGACTGCCACTGTGCTGCGCAAATCCAGTTCTCTCTGCAACTGCTGAGATGTGAATAATGAGAACTAGCGCCCTATATTTATAGTAGTCTGGGCAGGCTTACTGGGGCCGACTTCTCCTCCTTGGTACTAATAAATTCATATTAAATATATTTCTGCAGCCGACAACTTGTCTAGGGTTTTCCTTCACTTCTTTGCTTCCTTCCGAAATATTCTAATCTCGTCATAGGTCACAATAGAGGTTCATACCTCCCGAAGCTACCATAATATTAACACTCCCTCCTAGCTAGGGAGGTATGGTCTTGAGCACAAACAGACCATTCAACTGGTAGTATCACAACCACCGTCATTATTATCCAACTGGATAATCTCCTATGACAAATGGTACAATATCAATTGATAGAACACAATTGTGTCTATCCACGGTAGTACACAACCAGTGGAACATATCCACCACAGTAGTATATCTCTACTGTCTGGAGACAGGCAGTCTCCATAACAATCATCTGATGACAACCTGCACAGAAAATATTGTTAATAATAAACTGAATCATCTGGGCCAATCTTTCACTCACATCTGTGAGATCTGAAAGAATATCTTCCCTCAGTATAGAACATCAACAATGGGCTATCTGCCCTATTCTTCTCAAACAAAGAAGAATGATCGTTTCTGATTTCTGAGCCTAGACCATTCCTCACCCTGGGCCATTCTTCAAACACTAATCAAAGTGCACCCTGGAGAGAATGTATAAACCCTAAAGAATGTTTGAGTCTAGACCATTCCCCACCCTGGGCCATTCCTCCTACATTAATCAAAGTGCACCCTGGAGAGAATGTAAAACCCTAAGGAATGTTTGTCCCTGATTACTGAGCCTGGACCATTCCCCACCCTGGGCCATTCCTCCTACACTAATCAAAGTGCACCCTGGAGAGAATGTATAACCCTAAGGAATGACTGTCTGGACCATTTCCTCTATTAACCACAAGAGTAGAAGACTGTCCTGTATCAACCTCCAAAAACGGACCATTCCTCATGTTAACCACAATGAGAAATCGTTGTCCGGCGAGGCGAGCCAGTCTTCTTGAGTAACCCTCAAGAAGAGAGACTTCCCTAGACCACTCCCCATGTTAAACACAATGGGAAGTCGTTGTCTATGATACATCAACAATCGGACTACTTCTCATGTTAACCACAATGGGAAGTCAATGTCCGTCAGAAATCTCAATCCACTTTCTGAATAGGAAAGAATCTGTCCAATCTGGACTATTTTTCAAATAATTATAAATGCTTCAATAATATTTTCAGTGCTCCCTCCTAACCTGGAGAGTCTTCCCTTTCAGCTAAGGGAGTTATTTCCACGATCCCCATCTTCTCTCGGAAATATGCAAACTTTATTCTGGATAGATGTTTCGTCAAGATGTTTGTTGTCTACTCATCAGTGGGGATATACTCGAGCTTTACCTCTCCTTCCTGGACTTTATCTCGAATAAAGTAGCATTTGATATCAATGTGTTTCGACCTTTCATGAAACACTGGATGTTCTGATAATCTTATACAACTCTGATTATCACAATATATTATGGTCGATTCCGGAATCTGATCAAATAAATCAGAGATTAACTTCCTTAGCCATACTTCTTCTGTGCATGCTTCACGTGATGCCATATACTCTGCTTCTGTTGTGCTGAATGTGACAGACTTATGTTTCCTGCTGCCCCAAGATATCATAGCGGAGCCCAAGCTGAAACACATACCTGAAGTGCTCTTTCTGTCTTCTGCACTTCCTGCCGAATCAAAGTCTGTGAATCCATGAAGTTGGATATCACTGGATGTGGTATATCTCAAGCCATAGTTTATTGTCCCATGAATATATCTTAGGACATGCTTTGCAGCTATCCAAATCTCTTGCCTAGGTTCCACCTGGAACTGACTTAATGTATTTACAGCAAAGCAAATATATGGTCAACTATTTACCAAATACATCAATGATCCAATTAGTTGTCGATATAGAGATGGATCTACTGGATCGGAATCTGGGACTTTCACTTTTCTTACATCTGCATTCATAGGAATGTCCATGGACTTACAGTCCATCATTCCAAACTTCTGAAGGATCTTAATTGTGTACTTTCCTTGTCCAAGGAATACTTCACCATGCTTTTGCCATACTTCTAGTCCCAAGTAATAATGCATGAGACCTAGATCTTTCATATCAAATTCATAAGCTAATTCCTTCTTGCACTGGATAATGAGAGATTCTTCACCTGTTATGAATAGATCATCAACATATAATAGTAGAATCACAGGTGCATTATCCACGACTTTGTAATAAAGGTTTGGATCTGCATGACTCTTGGAGAAACCAAGTCTTGTTAGATAGTTGTCCATTCTGGCATACCAAGCCCTTGGAGCTTGCTTGAGTCCATATAGANNTTTCTTCAATCTGCAAACGTGAGTGTCTCTGGAATGTACCTCAAACCCTTGAGGTTGTTCAATATATACTTCTTCTTCAATTGCTCCATTCAGAAAAGTTGTCTTTACATCCATCTGATGTAGATTCCATCCCATGGAAGCAGCAAGAGATATGATAGCTCTGATGGAGGTATTCCTAGCCATCGGAGCAAAGGTTTTGTCATAATCTTCTCCCTCCTTCTAGGAGAACCCTCAGGCCATGAATCTTGCCTTGTATTTATCCACGCTTTCGTCTGCTGCATGTTTGATCTTGTATACCCATTTTGAGGTTACCACGGATTTTTCTTTAGGTCTAGGTACAATTTCCCATACCTCATTTTTCATAGTGGATTGATGCTCTTCCATCATAGCTTCTTTCCATTGTCCCTTTTGAACTGCTTCTTCAAATGTGGTAGGTTCTTCATCTAGAAGATTTGTCATGTATGTTGCATAACTTGAGAATCTTTTCGGTCTTTTACTCTTCCTGAATGTTCCTTCTAGAACCTTGAGTCTTTATGTGTCTTTTAATGTAGCTTCAAGCCAAGCTGGTCGTTTCTTGGTCTTCGGTACGATATCTGAATCAGTGTTTTCACATGGCTCCATAGGATGATCAGGTTGATCATTTTCGTCATTTTCATTTTCTTTGTTTTCTTCATTAGGTTCTTCAAGCTCTTCTTCTTCTATAATTTCTTTGATGGATTTCCTGAAGGCCATCCTTTCATTGAACGTTACGTCTCTGCTAACTTTGATCTTGTTTTGTTCTGGAATATATATTCTATGGGCCTTGGATGAATCACTGTATCCCATGAATATCCCCTTCTTTCCTGAGGGTTCTAGTTTATTCCTTTTGTCCTTGGGAATATGAGAGTAAACTGGACATCCAAATATTCTTAGGTTTTCCACGTTAGGTTTCTTACCTGAGA
>ML783232.1:0-26979 GCA_009831015.1 Picea engelmannii | reverse complement strand
CCCCTTCTTTCCTGAGGGTTCTAGTTTATTCCTTTTGTCCTTGGGAATATGAGAGTAAACTGGACATCCAAATATTCTTAGGTTTTCCACGTTAGGTTTCTTACCTGAGAAGGCTTCCTCTAGTGTCATGTCCTTCAATATACAATGAGGACTTATGTTTTGCACATATATTGTCGTCATTGTTGCTTCTCCCCATAAGAACATGGATAGACCTTGATCATTCAATAAGGCTTTTACGGTTTCTTCGATAGATCTGTTATTTCTTTCTGCTACAACATTTTGTTGAGGATTATGAGGAACAATCAGCTCCCTCCTAATCCCTGCCGATTTGCAGAATGCAACGAACTCCTTCGAGGTGTATTCTCCTCCATTATCTGTTCTTAATGTCTTGATCTTCTTGTTCGTGAGGTTTTCTATTTCTGCTTTGAATTCTTGGAACTTGTTGAATACTTCGTATTTTGTCTTCAGTTGGTATAGCCACGTCTTTCTTGAATAGTCATCTATGAAGATTATGTAGTAAAGAGATCCTCCTAGGGATCTGACTGGCATTGGAACGCAAACATATGAGTGTATTAGATCTAGGATCTCCTTAGATCTGTCGTTGTTTCTTGGGAATGGTTTCTTAATATTCTTCCCAAGGGCACATCCCTTGCAGATTCCTTCATGTGTAGATTTTAATTTTGGTATTCCTTCAACCATTCTTCTGAGAAAAGGTAATGCTTGATAATTGATATGAGCGTACCTTCTATGCCAAATCTCATTAGGGTTGACTTCGTCATGTACGAGAGCTTATTCATTTTTTTCTAGTAGTCTATACAGATTTCCTTCACGACTTTCAATAACCCTAGCATTCTCTATGTTGGAGTTCTTATGCCATGATAACACCTTTCCATCCACAAAAGCTATTATGTTTCCTTTGTCTTCTAGACATGATATCGACACAAGATTCTTTTCTAAAGCAGGTACATATAAAACATTGCTTAAGTGAACATGGTTACCTGATTTCAACTTGACGGAGGCTTGTCCAAATCCTTCGACGGGGTAAGTGCTTTTGTCTCCAAGCTCCACTTTGTAACATGTCTTCTTCTCATTTAGATTTGAGAGTCTGGCTTGACCTCCCGTCATGTGCCTAGAAGCACCACTATCAATTATCCACATGTCATCTTCAATCATTCCAGTGAGTGCTGAGTAGTGTAAGAGACTGATCATTTTTCTCATGTCTTCGGTTGACTGGTAACTAGTCATGCCTTGATCCAAAACTTCAACTTCATTGTTTCTATCTTCTGAGAGAGCCAAAAGGTGCGCTGAACTAGGGTGCATCTGAATATCTTCTCCTTGAGCGAGATGCTCCATCACAAGGTGTCATATCTGAGAATTAGGGTTTATGCAACTGCTTCTGCTAGTAACCCTAGATGTAGTGTTTTTGGAAGCTGCTCCTGCTAGTAACCCTAGCGGCAGTTCCTCAACGAGCTCAATATCTAGCGACTATGCTTCCTTCCAGCGTTTTAGGCTGAATGAAGGAGGTGTGGGCCCATAACCTGTTAGAATATAGAAGATTATGCTCATTTTACCATTGACGATACCCTCGTCACCCAACCATACGCCGAAGCCACCCTTCGAGCACCTTGACCTTGACAGAGAAGAGAATCTGGGTAGCAATCCAATAGCCAAGAGAGGATAATGCACCAAGCAAGAATAGAAACCAAGTTGATCAGATAATCCCACCCAGAAGCTAGTGCACACTTTCCCAGAGACTTGCGCACAAGATTGCCACTGTGATGCATAGATCCAGTTCTCTCTGCAACTGCTGAGATGTGAATAATGAGAACTGGCACCCTGTATTTATAGTAGTTTGGGCAGGCTTACTGGGGCCAACTTCTCCTCCTGGGTACTAATAAATTCATATTAAATATATTTCTGCAGTCGACAACTTCTCTAGGGTTTTCCTTCACTTCTTTGCTTCCTTCCAGAATATTCTAATATCGTCATAGGCCACAATAGAGGTTCATACCTCCCAAAGCTACCATAATATTAACAACAATATCATGAACCATTGCAGAGTCTGAATGTCCTTTTAATTTGCAGAGTCCTCCTTCTTCAACTCCAATCACTATTACATCATCAAGGGTCTTCCCTATAGGCCACATAAGAACTTGACCATCAATAAATGCTACAGTAACATTTGATCTTTGAGTTGTCTCTTTGACCCATCTTAAACTTCTTAGGTAAAGAATTCTCCTTTTTGTTCTTTCCTTTCCCGATGTGGGAGGCTAGGGCTTGATCTTCATCTGCCATATTTTCTTCTCTTGCAGTTGTCCTAGCTTCTTCCTAGTTACAATCTTCCCAAAGCCTACTGAACTTGGGAAGCTTCTTTCTTGAACAAATTCCTTGGATAAATGCATCTCATGACCTTGGGAGGCCATTCAAGGTAGTCATCACCATCTCTTCTCCTTCTACTGAGTCACCAATGGCTTCTATCTGCTCCTTGATTTGATTCACTCTTGAGAAGTAGGAGTGAATGGTTTCTGAGTTCTGCATTTTCACATTCTTCAACTAAGATCTCAGAGTCATTCTTCGATTTATGTTGCTTCACTCAAATGGACGAATTAAGGTGTCCATCATTTGCTTTGGAGAAGATAATGATGATATATGATGGATAAGGTGGTCCTTAATGGAGTCTACAACAATCCTTTTTGCTCTCACCATGTCCTTCTTATATTTTGCCTTAGCTTCATCTCCTTGAGGTTCTTGAACCTCTTCTATAATGAACTTATCTAGTTCATGTTCTTCAAGAAGGAGTTTTACTCTGTACTTCCAATCCCTTAAGTTATCAGCTCCATCTAGCATCTCATCGATCTTTGTTCTAGTAGTCATCCTGCCTTCTAATGGTCTTGGTTTGTCCAGAAATTGTCTCTAGACTAAAAACGACTCCCTTTTAAGCTTCTAGATCTCCAACTGGCTTCTATTCATGCCTTCTCTGATACCATGTTGGAATTTAAATTTTCTACTTACACAATTACAATTACTTAATCCAATAGCAATTGTAGTAGGATCACTAAAAGATAGACAATCACATATACAATAGAACACAAAGATTATCCTGGGAAACCCTCATGGGGGAGAAAAACCAGCAACCCAAATCCTCAATATAGATTCCTTCAACCAGTTCAATGATGCGCTATAGCTCTCCAAGAAAGACCAGGACCAAAACACCAAAAGAACCAGTCTCCAAGACTTGTGTGCTAGACCTTCTTATGCACCCCAAGATGCACAAGAGAAGTGTGTGAGTGTGTGTCCAAATGAGAGCAACCTATCCACTATTTATACACAACAGTGTCTCTTGAAGAGACATGACTCTTGACCTAACTAACCCATAAAATAGGGTCGACTAGCCCCAATGGGGCTTTTTACAATTATAAGTAAAATACCAATAATATAATAATTTGTTTTTGTCCGACTTGTACAATACAATTATAATAATCTTTTAAAGGTTTGACTAAAACAAATATACAAGAATATCTTTCGTAGTTACACCAAAAATATTAACAAAATACACCTCCAAGGAGCTTGTTGCCTTTTATAAAGCAGTGAGAATTATGTTAAGGTTTAAGCTATTATTAGATTTATTTGCATTTCACTAGATAACAATATCATAAGATAGGATTGTTGAGAAATACACAATCACAAGAGACACATCATTTATCCTGGGAAACCCTCATGGGGGAGAAAACCCAGCAAAACTTCCTTATTATAGATAGTCAATACAATGCCAAAAGATAACTCAAACAAATACAGAAAGTCCTCTCCCAAGAATGCACCTCTCTCTCTCTCTCTCTCTCTCTCTCTCTCTCTCTCTCTCTCCAACTGCAACTTGGAAACTTGCTCCTCAAATGAACAAGTGAGTGTGTGTCTAAGTGAGGCGCTAGCCTCCTTATTTATACAACTCTGGCACGTGTGGAGGTGTATTTTCACTGGTAGGGCCGACTTCTCAATCTGGGTGGTTATAACCACCTTTAATATATTATGGGGCCTCTTTAATATATTATGGTGTCGACTTCTTATTATGCCTATTACAATTGTGTTTTGACCAATCCGCAAAAGGGGATTTGGTCTTTTACAATAGCCTACATAATCAATCCGCAATAGGGGATTGATCTAATGAATAATACAACAATAATAATTAGAATACACTTTGCAGTTACATTATTTCAACACTCTGGCTTAACAAGAAGGGTATTCTACAACATCATCAGGCGATAGAGAGGACAACATCATCAACATCATCAGGCGATAAAGAGGACAACATCATCAGCATCATCAGGTGGGTGAGATGGTAGCATCATCAATATCATCTTGGAACATTAACTGGCGTATCTATAAATCATTGAAAGTTTTTCTCATCATCAACACAGCGCAGAGGCTGAAGCATCATCAACACAGCACAGAGGCTGAAGCATCATCAACACAGCATGTTGCTAGAGTAGCATCATCATCCTCATTGGTATGAGGCTAAGGTAACATCATCATCATCTTCAACAAGGACTCAGGAGCTGAAGTGCCATCATCATCATCATCTTCAGCAAGAGGCTAAAGTGACATCATTATCATCAACTGCATCGACATGGAATAGTATAACACTAATACATCCTCATCATCAATAACAACACAAGGATGATACAACATCAAAAGCAGCAATATCACAGCACAAAGGCTGACAACACATCATCGCAACACGAGGCTAGCAACACAGCACGAGGCTGGCAACACATCATCACAGCACGAGGCTGGCACATCATCACAGCAATTAAGTTGGCACATCATCACAACAATTAAGTTGGCACATCATCACAACAATTAATTTGGAATCACAATACTAGACTGGCTTTACATCACAGCAATTAAGCTAGAAGCACAGTGCTAGGTTGGCTTTACGTCATAGCAATTAAGTTGGAAGCACGATACTAAACTGGCTTTGCGTCACAACAATTAAGTTGGAAGCACAGTACTAGGCATATCTCAACACGGTGATCTAGACTGGCTTTACGTCACATCAATTAAGCTGGAAGCACGGTACTAGGCATATCTCAACGCATCAATCTAGACTGGCTTTACGTCACAGCAATTAAGCTGGAAGCACAGTACTAGGCATATCTCAACAAAACAATCTAGACTAGCTTTACGTCACAGCAATTAAGCTGGAAGCACAGTACTAGGCATATCTCAACACATCAATCTAAACTAGCTTTACGTCACAGCAATTAAGTTGGAAGCATAGTACTAGGCATATCTCAACACAACAATCTAGACTGGCTTTACGTCACAGCAATTAAGCTGGAAGCACAGTACTAGGCATATCTCAACATATCAATCTAGACTGGCTTTACGTCACATCAATTAAGCTAGAAGCACAGTACTAGGCATATTTCAACACAGCAATTAAGCTAGAAGCACAAAACTAGACTGACTTTACGTCACAATAAGTAAGCTGGAAGCACAATACTAGCCTGGCATATCTCAACACTACTCCCCCTTTCGAGGGAGGTCCTTTCAGACAATACAAAGCTTATCTCGAAAGTGATCAAACTTTACACGAGATAGAGGCTTGGTCAACACATTGATAACCTGTTCATTCGTGCTAACGTATTGGAGCTTTATGGCTCCTCTCTACACCATGTCACGGATGTAATGATATCAGATCTCTATGTGCTTCGACTTGTCATGAAATACAGGATTCTCTGTCATCTTTATGCAGCTCTGGCTGTCACATAGCATCGTGGTTGCTTCCATCTCTAGGTCAAATAGACCAGCCAATAACTTACAAAGCCATATAGCTTCGCAGCTGGCAGAACACGCAGCAATGTATTATGCTTCCGTTGTACTGAGAGCAATGTTGGATTGCTTCCTACTCTGCCATGAGATCATGGCTGATCCCAAACTGAAACAACATACTGAAGTGCTCTTCTTGTCAGAGACACTTCCAGCCCAATCTGAATCAATGTGAAATCATGATCTCCGTCATAGCTGAGACCACAATCTAATGTACCCTTAAGGTACCTCATCACATGTTTTGCAGCAACTAGGTGAACATGTCTGGGTTCTACCAGAAACTGACTCAAGGTATTCACGGCAAAACATATATCTGGTTTGGTGTTCATCAGGTACCTCAGCAATCCAATGATCTATCTATACAGTGTGGCATCAATCAATTCCGACGAAGTGTCGACCAGTAGCTTCGTTTCCATGGGTGTATTCATGGACTTGCACTCCAACATGTCGAATCTCTTCAGGATTTCAACTGCATACTTCCATTGGTTAAGGAAGATTCTCTCTGGATTCTTCCATAACTCAAGACCTAAGAAATAATGCATTAGGCAGGGGTCTTTCATCTCAAATTTTGAAGCGAGCTTATTCTTACATTCGGTGATGAGATTTTCTTCTCTAGTTAAGAATAAGTCATCCACATACAACAGCAATATCACTGGTTCATCATTCACAACCTCAAAGTAGAGGTTTTTACTCTTGGTAAAGCCCAAGCTCGTCAAGAAATTGTCAATTCTTCCATATCAAGCTCTAGGAGCTTGCTTCAACACGTACAGATCCTTCTTCAACATGAGTCTTTCTATCTTCAATCTTCAAATCAATTTTTCTTATTACATTGTACCAATCTGGTACACTTGCTCAGTTGCAAATCAATCTGCACAATCATGTGCTAGCTCTATGTGTTTTCTGCAAGGCACTATCTGTCTCACTGTCTAGGAGTATGTCCTCTACTCTCTCTGCAATTGTTCCTTCTGGAATCTGGGATTCTGCACCTGCAGCTGCTCTGAGGCTGAGAGACACTGATTCATTCTCACTGTGGCTACTAAAATCTGAGAGTAACTCCTCTTATTTTATCACGGCAACAGTTTCATCTGAAACTGAGAGTGGCTCAATAACTGATACTGAGGATAGCTCTTATTCTTTCATGGAGGTAATTCTATCATAGTCATTTCTTCATGACCCAACTGATGTACTGCACCAACTGCCACTCAAATTTTAAATATGGGGATTGCTCCCCCTGCATCTCATATTATATATGAATCATGGTTGTTCTGGTTGTCTTCATAAGTACTGGAACTATTTATTCAATAAGTGTCTCGTCATAGTCTTCTCCCTTTTGCTGGGAGAATCCTCTGGACATACATCAGGCTTTATACATCTGCAACACATTTGATTTGTATAGATCAATATTGGAAGTCAATACTGACTTCTCTACTCACGGAAGAATTCATATCCTAGTCTTTCTGACTGGCTTCCTTCTTTGTCACTGAAATAAGCGAATCATCCCGGAGATTTCATATCTCCTATGAGTCTCTAAAGTTACAATCTAGTCTTCTCACGACATCTATCTTCCAGTCCTGGAAGTTGTCTCTTTATCTGATCCTTTCGGAGATCAAGTTTACTCTCGATTTCTTCTGAGTCTATAAGGACTTCATCATCTCTTACAGGGTATACTTGGTGTTGCATACCAAGTCTAAATATGGAAGACAGATCCAAGCTTCAAACAAGATCTTCTTCCCATTCTAATGTTTGGTCATCTTTGGAGCCTTCTGTTCCTTTCAGTCGATCTTCATATGAGATATTCTGAATCTCAAGAGATAGCTTCTTCTTCATCTTCTTTGGTGCATGAGTGTATATGGTCATGTACATAGTCTGCTTCATGTCTCATATAATATGTTGCCTTCTGCAATGTTCACTATAGCTTTCTCAAGGTTATCACCTATGACCTGAAACAAGGTCAACAAAACAACAAGCAAGAATAATATCCTTTTGATAATAATAGATAAAGCAATAGCATGAATAATCATCATAGTAGCTCCTTTAGAGCTATCACTCGTCGCTTGTCTGAAGCAACGATCAAAAGTGAAAGATACACTACGAAATGAGGTCAACACTCTTATAGTGTTGTGATCGAACATTCCTTCATGGCAACCTGGAACTAACACACGAGGTTTCTCCTGGGACCTAGAGCCTTGTCCTCAAGAATGAGTGCTTGCTTTTCATCCAAGTCTCCTTCACTCAAGATGACAAGTGCTTTCTTCAACCTGTCTTCTGTACTGAGACAATACGTTATCTTGACAGAAGGTTGGGTTAGAGGATAAGCTCTATGATCTCAACTTTTGATCCATCTAATACCTTGACTTAGGCTTTGATCAAAGGTTATAATGATGGTCATAGCTACAACATGCAACACTAATCAAATAATGTCATAACGAATAGATGCATATCAGAATAATCACACCTGGGTTGCATCATTCCTCTGAATGTGTTGGATCTTGAGATCCTTTTGGATCTATGGCAAGAGATCCATTCTCCTGCAAATACCCTTTAAAGCTTAACCGTTTAAACATGTGTGAGTACATACCTCTGACGACACTTGTAGGTAGAGGCACCATCTGGTAGTAGCGGTAATGATCACCAAATCTTAAGAACTTCAAGGGTGACTACAACTGGTACTACGGTTGCAACTGCAACTGATACTGCAACTGCAATTGATTCTAAGACTGCAACTGCAACTTAGGGTTTTATGAGGAAACCCTAATTTTTCAAACTTCAAATTTTGAAATTATGATCCAAGGGATAGATGCACTGAGCTGAGGCGAGTAAGCTGGTGCAGTTAGATTTATGAAAATCTAACTTTTACCCCCCTCAAACTTGACCGGCGGATTTCTAGACTGGTGCTTCTGGTACTCTAGTACTTCTGGTACTCTAGTACTTCTGGTACTTCTGGTACTCTGGTTTTCTAGTTTTCTGGTACTTTGTGAAAACTAGGGTTTCACTTTCTTGGAGATCTAGCCACTGAAAAGTTGCGCTGAGGATGCCAAAGTGATCCTTGAGGAAGTGCACACTTTTCTAGATGGTTTTGGGGCTGAAATACTTCTTCAATAAAAAGCCCTAATTTGCATGTATCGCAATAGTGACGTTTTTCACTTTCTCTTGTGAAAGATGCTCTCTTCAGCTTAGCTCTGATACCATGTTAAGGTTTAAGCTATTATTAGAGTTTTTTGCATTTCACTAGATAACAATAGCATAAGATAGGATTACTGAGAAATACACAATCACAAGAGACACATCATTTATCCTGGGAAACCCTCATGGGGGAGAAAACCCAGCAAAACTTCCTTATTATAGATAGCCAATACAATGCCAAGAGATAACTCAAACAAATACATAAAGTCCTCTCCCAAGAATGTGCCTCTCTCTCTCTCTCTCTCTCTCTCTCTCTCTCTGTAGCTCTGAAAATTGCTCCTCAAATGAACAAGTGAGTGTGTGTCTAAGTGAGGCGTTATCCTCCTTATTTATACAACTCTGGCACGTGTGGAGGTGTCTTTTCACTGGCAGAGCTGACTTCTCAATCTGGGTGGTTATAACCACCTTTAATATATTCTGGGGCCTCTTTAATATATTGTGGGGGCGACTTCTTATTCTGCCTATTACAATTGTGTTTTGATCAATCCGCAAAAGGGGATTTGGTCTTTTACAATATCTGACATGATCAATCTATAATAGGGGATTGATCTAATGAATAATACAACAATAATAATTAGAATACACTTTTTAGTTACATTATTTCAACAGATTAGGAGGGAGCTAATTGTCCCACATAATCCTCAATAGAATGGTGTGGCAGAAAGGAAGAATCGTTCCATTGAAGAATTTGTTAAGGCAATGATGAATGACCAGAATCTATCCATGTTTCTATGGGGAGAAGAAACAGTGACAACCATATACGTTAAGAATAGAAGAACATGAATCCAGAAGAAGCTTTCTCCAGAAAGAAGCCAAGTGTTAACACTTGAGAATCTTTGGTTTTCTTGTCTATATTCATGTTCCCAAGAAAAAAAGGAAGAAGTTGGAACCTTCAGGAAATAAGGGCATATTCGTTGGATATAGTGAGTCATCAAAAGCTTATAGAATCTATGTTCCAGGACAACATAAGGTTTAAATCAGCAGAGAAGTGACTTTTGATGGAAATATTGCCTTCTGGAAATCTATAGAAGATTCCATGGACTCCAACGATGAAGAGGAACATGAAGATCCCAAGGAAGAAAGTACATTTTATCTAGAACATTCCAATGAAGATCCTGAACAACCACTTGAATCTATGGAACTAGTTATTATACTTGAGACCAGAAAGAAACAGAAATACATAAAGCTCCCAGTGACACCTTTAGGGAAAGAAAGAGGCCCAAAAGATTCTCTAGCTATACGTCACTCGTGACAAGTCTTGTCAATGCAAAACCTTCCACCCTTGAAGAAGCAGTCAAGAAGTTAGAATGGAAGGAAGCTATGATGGAAGAATATCAATCCATCATGATGTATGGGAAATTGTGCCTAGAGCTGAAGGAAAGTCTATAAAGTATCGATAAATACAAGGAAAGATTTGTGGCTAGAAGGTTCTCCCAGTAGGATGGAGAAGACTATGATGAGAGGCTTGCTCATGTTTCCAGATACATCTCTATTAGAACAATCATATGTCTTGCAACATCCATGGGTTGGAGTTTACATCAGATGGATGTAAAGACTGATTTTCTCAATGGAGTAATTGAGGAAGAAGTATACATAGAGAAACCTCAAGGTTTTGAGATACCACTGAGAGAAACCCATGTATGCAAATTAAAGAAGGCCTTGTATGGACTCAAGCAAGCTCCAAGAGCTTGGTATGCACAAATTGACAATTACTTAACGAGACTTGGATTTTCCAAGAGCTATGTTGATTCAAACCTTTATTACAAGGTTGTGAATGATGCACATGCGATCCTACTACTATATGTTGATGATATGTTTCTTACAGGTGCATGGCCTCTCATTATTCAATGTAAGAGGGAGCTAGCTTTTGAATTCGATATGAAGGATCTTGGTTTCATGAATTATTACTTGGGACTAGAAGTATGGGAGAATCGTGGTGAAATATTCCTAGGCAAGGGAAGTACGTTGTAAATATCCTTCAAAAGTTTGGGATGATGGATTGCAAATCCATGGCAACTCCCATAGTGACAGATCTAAGGAAGTTGAGAGACTCTGATTATGATCCAGTAGATTCATCTATTTACAAGTAGTTGATTGGATCTTTGATGTATTTGGTTATACCCATTCAGACATTTTCTTTGTTGTGAACACGTTGATCCAGTTCCAGATGGAACCTAGACATGAGAATTGGATAGTTGCAAAGAATATTTTGAGATATCTTTGTGGGACGCTAAACTATGGTTTGATATATGCCTCAAATAGCGATGTACAACTGTATGGATTTACTTATTCATATTGGGTAGGGAGTGTAGATGAGGGAAAGAGTACTTATGGTATATGTTTCAGTTTGGGATCTTCTATGATATCATGGGATAGAAAGAAACAGAAGTCGATTGCACTCATCACTGCAAAAGCAGAGTATATTGCAGCTCGTGATGCTTGAACGAAATAAATATAGCTTTGTAAGTTGGTTTATGGATTGTTTGATCATGTGTTGGATTCAACTATGATATATTGTGATAATAAGTGATGTGTGAAGCTTTCGGAGAACCCCGTGTTCCATGACAGGTCGAAGCACATTAAGATCAATTACTATTTTATCTGTGATAAAGTCTGGAAGGGAGAATCACTCATGGCGTGGCTTTCAGCATCTAGGAGGACAACTATTCTTCTAGGACTTATGTTCAGATCCTTAGGGCATATGTTTGGATTAGAAGAATGGTGTTACAACAAATTTTGCCTCACCCCATGCAAATTGCTTGGATGGCCTTTCAATTTCCCTATGTAGACTTGAAGTCCCCTTTTTTACCTTTCAGAACCAAAAAAGAATATTTTTTCATATATACGCGTCCTATCAGTTAGACAACAAGTGTATACGTAAGTTGCGCCACTACAGCCCGCGTACATTGGGTTTAGTGCTCAAAATTAAAAATTGTGTCGGTTTTCCATGTCATGTCACGAGATCCATGATCCTTGACCTTCCATATACTAGAAATGTTCTTACTCGTCCCTTCAGTTCCATTTGAAGGCTATAAATTGAGCCATATCCGAGCCTTGGAAAGATGAGAGAAAAGATACTCTGGAGAAATTTTACTTCATATTGAGTTTGCATCACTTTATCCTTGAAAGTCTAAACTCATTGTTCAACCCCCAAGATCTTCCTTCTTTGTGATGGAGAACCTCATTGTTTCCTTTGTATGAGCTTGCCTTTGGTGGAGGATTGAAGTGGTGGAGACCCAACTGGAGGGACTTAGTTTCTCGGTTCCGCGATGTGTCGTTATAGAATTTTGTCACCTATATACCTCTATTGATTATTTTAATAGAAATACTATTTCTCGTCCCATTGTTATCTTACAAATATTTGAATTATTATTCCATGGGCGTATTTGTCATGTATGTTAATGGATTATGCTAATCTATGTGCTAACATTATATATTATCACCATATGCTTGTGTATTTTGATTGTTGAGGACAAGTTGCAAGTATAAAGTTTTGAGTTGCATGCTCAACAGTGGTCTTCATCGAAAGTTCGGGCGAGGTAAGCTCTTGACCTTGTCTTGTTAGCATTTAATTTGTATAGCATACTTGGGATTATAGTTGATTTTTGTGTGTCATTCTGTCTGTTGTGGTTTACCCCATGCCATAGAGAGATTTTCCTCGTAACATAATTGGCGACCATACTGGGGATTGATCTTATGTTTTGGGGTTTGGAGTGTTTTTCTCCTTAACCTTGTCTTGTTATCATTTCATTTGTATAGCATACTTAGAATTAGAGTTGATTTTTGTGTGTCATTTTGTCTAGTGTGGTTTACCCCATGCCATAGAGAGGTTTTCCTCATAACAAATGGTCCTTGTATCACTATGTTGAGTGAGTGACTTATGTGAGACACTACGTTGAGTGCGTTGAGTCCAACACATGATTTATTCAACATCATGGCTGATTACTTAGATGGAGTATGGCCTCGAGAGATGATGCAAACGATGATATGATTTGATGTCAGGATATTGTTGCACTGCATGGTGATAGATTATGTAGCTATTAGTTGATTGCAGTGGAGATTGTATGTCTTTGGACAGTAGCTATGTACTACTATGGTGGATGTGTTCCATTGGTAGTGACTGTGTATGTGTCACTAGATAGTAGTTGTGTGCTACTAGGAGTGGTTGTGTACCACTGGATAGTAGTTCTGTACTACTATGGATCGACACTGGTGTGATACTATTGGATGGAATTGTATTAACTATGTACTACTATTGGATTTCCATGGAGACTACCAGTAGTGTTGAAGTTGTTTCCTAGGTTGGTGTGCCAACCAGTGTTGTTGGAGGTGATTGTTAGCTAGATGCATAGTGATGATGATGCTTGTGACTTGATCTGCATGATCATGAGATAGCCTGTGTGGCTATGATGACGCTACATATAGAATGGTCTGCAAGACTATGTGAGCCTTATCCATACCATGTGAAATGAATGGATGTGTTTGATATCATTACTTTTAATACCTCCCTAGCTAGGAGGGAGTGTTGGTATTATGGTAGTTGTGGGAGGTATTAACCTCCATGTCTGACCTTTGGCTAGAATAGAATATTCTGGAAGCAAGAGAAACCCTAAACAGATGTGTAGAAACCCTAGAAGACAAATCAGCTCAGTAAAAGAATTAATAATAAAGTATTAGCTTCTAGAAGGACAAGTCGGCCCAGACAAGTGACAAGAACCATTATAAATAGAGCGAACTTGAGCTCAATTGTGCATACTCACCTCACTCACTCTCTCAAGTATGGCGCAAGTTTGGAGCTGCAGTTGCAAGTTAGGAAGGTGGATCTTCTGGGTGATTCTTGGTCTCTCTCTCTAGCGCTATCTAGCCTAAGATATGTGCCCTATCTTCTAGTATCTCTTGGTGATATTCTTGGTGACGTCTTGGAGTATATTGGTGGTATTCTTGATGACGTCTTGGAAGAAGTGTAATTGCAACTGCTACAGTTGAGTAGTGTTCTTATTATGTGGTTTTGGGACTTTGTCTAGTGCACTATCTTTGGAGAAAGATGTGCTCTATTGGTTATCTGTTGGTTCTAGTGCAGCTTCCGAAATCATTCTATCTAGCAAAGTTTATAGTGCTCGGGGGTGGTTGTGTTCCTATGGTTGGGTGACAATATTGTGATATTGTCTATGGTTAAATGAGCACATCAAATATATTAACAGTGGGTCACCTATTATAATTGTACCAAAGAAGGATTGGACTTGGAAAGTGTGTATTGACTACATAAAATTGAATAATATTACACTAAAAAATCGATGCCCTCTTCCCAAGATCAATGATATCTCAAATCAGTTGCAGCACACAAAATATTTCACCAAGTTGGATCTCAAATCAGGATACCACCAAGCACGTTTCAAGGAAGAAGACACCTAGAAGACCGCCTTCAAGACAAGGCAAGGTTTGTATGAATGGTTGGTCATGCCAATTGATTTATGTATTGCACTAACTACATTTATGATACTGATGAATGATGTATTACAACCATATCTAGATTCATTTGCTATAGTCTATTTGGATGATATACTGGTTTATAGTGCTATCTAGGAGGAGAACATCTCAGATCTCATGCGGGTGTTAGAAACTTTGAAGCAGCACCAGTTGTTGGCTGACCTCAATAAATGTGAGTTTGCTCGATAGTCTTTGGTGTATTTGGGGTATGTGATCGGTGAAGGGGAGCTCAAGATAGATCCCGCAAAGATGGAGACCATCATAAAATGGTCAGTTCCTACAAATGTCACTAAAGTTAAGAGTTTTGTTGGGGCAACACCGTACTTGTGGAAGTTCATAGCTTCATTTTTAGTGGTAGTTGCACCACTCCACACCATAACAACAAGTGGTAAGAGTTTTCAGTGGGGGGAGAATCAACAGAAGGCTTTCAATGAGCTGAAAAGAAAAATCATTCAAGCACTAGTTCTTGCATTACCAAACTTGCAAAATCCTTTCAAAGTGGAGACAATTGCAAGTGGGTATGCCATGGGAGAAATTTTGATCAGGGAGTAGGGCTTGTATGCTATCATTCTAAAATATTTCATGTGGAAGTTATCAACTACCCTACCTATGACAAGGAACTCTATGCCCTGGTTCAAGCTGTCAAGAAGTGGACGCACTATCTAATGGACAAGGAGACCATCATTCACACAGATAATCAACCACTACAATATTTCCAAGCCCAAAGTAAGCTACAACAAACCAAACATTACAAGTGGATGGGGTTTTTATAACAAATTCATCTAGTCATCAAGTATAAGAAGGGAAACACAAACAAGTCATAAGACATACTTTCACGTCCACCCATATCCAATATTATATCTTTGGGATCTCCCATGCAAATGAAACCTTTTACCCATGATGCGTACAAAGAGGCATACACAGAAGATGGGGACTTCAAAGAGGTGTTTCAGCAATTACAGGGCCAAATTCATATAGAAGAAGGTGACAACAAGGCTAACTATCATTTCCAAAATGAGTTACTCTACAAGCTCGATAAGCTCTGTGTCCCTAAAGGTGAACGACTACAGATTATCAAAGAGGCTCACACCTCCAAGGTTGTAGGACAATTTGGTGTTGGGAAGACAGTTGCCAACTTACAGAGGTATGCGTATTGGCCCAGAATGCAAGAATATGTAGCATGGTATATTAGAGGATGTATACTTGGTTGTACTAGCAAGCCCAGTAATAGGAAGCAAGGTCTATACCATCCCTTACATGTACTCACTAGACCTTGGGAAATTATTTCCATGGATTTTGTGGAAGGTTTAGCAACAACCAGGAAGAGACGTGACTATTTGTTTGTGGTAGTTGACAGGTTCAACAAGATGTGCATTTTCATGCCTTGTAAAAAGACCATCAAATGAAAAGAAGCAACAAACATGTTCTTTGAACATGTCTAGGTGGACTTTGGGATACCAACTAGCAACATGTCAGATAGGGATACTATATTTCTCAGTGCATTTTGGACTACATTATGGGACAAGATGAACACTAAGTTGAATAGATTTACAACACTCCATCTACAGACAGATGGGTAGACAGAAGTAGTCAACATGACTTTAGTACAACTTCTAAGGGGTTAAAATTAGAAGCATCTGCAGACCTGAGATGAAAATCTAATCAATATTCAACACTCTTATAACAGAGAATTCCACACTTCTACTGGTAAGTCCCCTTTTGAAACTTGATTTGTGTATTTGCCACCTTTTCTCTTGGACGTTGCATATGGAAGCAAGGAGGAGTGAAGAAAGACACCATGGGAGAAGCATTAAAGAAGAGAAGCTTGTCAAAAAGATTAGGCATATCCATTTGCAAGTAAAAGAGACATTGAAGAAGTCACAGGAAAAATACAAGGCCAGACATGACCAACACAACATCGAGAATTCATTCAAAGTGGGAGACAGAGTTTGGTTATAGTTGAACAAGGAAATAATACAAGTTCATGGTAAGAAGATCAAGGCTCTACAGTATAGACCTTTCAAGATATTGTAGAAGGTGGGAGATAACACCTACAGACTCAGTGTACCCTCATACATGTGCATTTACTCAGTAGTGAAAGTGGAGAATCTCAAACTCTATGAGCCCTCCATGTTGGATCAAGAGGTCAAGGAGCAAGTTCTACCTTCCATAGAGGACTTAGCACTAGATGTTGAGAATGAGTTGGCAAAGGACATATTTTTGCAAAAGCAGTCCAAAACTACAAGATAAGGGCAGCATGACCTTTGGCAGATAGGGTTGAAAGGACAACTTCCAGGCAAAGCAAAGTGGTACTTCAAGGATAAGGTAAAGGAAAATTCTCCTCACCTCATTCAGTAAATATTTTGGGTACCAAAATCCTCCATAAATGGGAAGGTATGATCTAAATTGAATCATTATATTATTTTTCATCTATCTCAATGCTTTCAGAGTGAAAAAACCTGGAGGAATTTGCTTGCAGGGTCATTTTAATAACAGTTCCTAGTTTGGAAAATTGGGGTTTGAAACCTTCTGAAGTCATTTTGAGGCATCAAACAACATTTTTTGGGGGTCAAAACTTTCTTAGATTTATCTTGGACCCCTTGACACTATTATAAAAATCAAGACCTTTCCAACAGTGAAAAAATCACATCAATCGGAGTTCGTATGCAAAATTTATGCTTCTCACAAGTTGACCTATTGTGTTGACCACCATGGTACTAGTGGATGCCACGTCAACCCCCATTACTCATGCATATGGGGCTAGCCACGCATGGACTTTCAAGAAGATTATAGAAGGTCCAAAACCTTATCACATTTGAGGTTTGAGGGAGTCAAAACCCTACCCTTAGATGGCTATCGAGTGATGTTAAATACCGAGCCACTAGGAGGAGAAGGGATTCCATTATTTAGCACTATATTTGTTTCGTAGTTGAGCAGAGCACCTAGGAGTGGTATTTTGAGAGCATAACAGAGGAGGAGAGATTTTGTATCAGCCATATAGGCCATAGTGTCAAAGGCAACTCCATTGAGAGTGCCTCTTTATTTGTACTTGCATTTGAAGAAAAGATAGCAGAGCAGTCTCACCTTTTAGCTAGCTTTTCTCTGGTACTGGGTTTCCCAGGTTATATCTTATGTTTATTTGTGGATGGTGTGAGAATATTTTTTTTGTTCTTTATTTTTTGCATTTCAACTATTTCATACATTTTAAGCAGAAAACCAGTAATTAATTAATCTGAGATCTAAAGGAAAATTAACCTTCACAGTAAATATTTCATTGTTTTATTAGATTTGTTGTGATGAAATCTCCAGTGGAATATCCACGACAGTTTACAAATCACAATCCAATATTTCTAACCAAATCTTCTACTATGAAGTTGACTTGTGAACCGAAATCGAATAGAGCGTCCACCTTTGTCTTCTTTCCCTAGATCTTAATATGGAAAAGTTTAGTCATCTCCTTCTCTTCCTTGTGATGAAAGATAATTGGGTTCACCTCATTCTGCATTGTAGTGCAAATAATATGTTCATCTACATCTGAGGTGTTCTCTACCTAGTTGCATGAATCCATGGCTAGCAGGTTTTTCTTCTTAATATCCTTCTTACAGTTCTTTGGATTTAGCTTTGGATGTAGCTTCCAACACTTATCTTCAGTGTGACCATCGATATTACAATGGTTGCAATGGTTGTTTGGATCCTTGCACTAATGTGCAATGGTTGTTTTCTTCTTGTCATTTCCTTTCCACTTATTATTCCCCTCCTTGGAAGCATCTTGGTGGTCTTTCTATTTGGAACCACTTGGTTGTCATTTCTTATTTCCTATATTCTCCAGGTACTGTACTTGCACATAGGCCTCATCAAATGTCCTAGGTTTAAAGAGCATCACTTACTTCCATATAGCACTGAGTAGACCCCCTAAGTACTTGAGTAGTACATATGGCTTCTTGGAAGATATACCTAACATAATCTTTTTTATGAACTCAGTGGTATACTCTTGCACACTCTGCCCTGCCTAAAGTGATGCCAACAGATCTATTGGTCCTCTATATACCCAATACTGTAGAATTGGGACTTGATAGGGGTTTTAAATGCCTCCCACTTAGTTATTGGGGGATCACCCTCTAGCTAAAGTGTTTCCATGTGGATTTTCCACTAGGTTTGTGCATGGCTCTCCAATTTCAATGGGAAAATGAAATCTTTTGTTCTTCTCCTATGTTATGGACATTGAAATAAAATTTTAACTATTGCAACCAATAATTCAACTTAATAACATCAATCTCACCTTAATAGAGTTTGATGTCCACTTTCACTTCCATTTTAAACAAAGATTGTGAAGAAATAATGATATTAGAACTTGGTTTCTCTTTTTTTGGGTCCTTTTCTAGGTCTTCATTATTTATCGATTTCTCATCCAATCCAACTTCTAAGTTACAACCACCAACCTCCCCAAAAGGTCCAAGATTGTTATCTAGATCTGCCATGAGGAGGGCCATGTTGCGAGAGATACCAACGACTTGTTCTTCTAACTTTGAAAATCTCTCCTCTACCCCCTCCCAAAGGTTGTTGCGACTAGACTCATCCACCATGGCTAGGGTTCTTAGACTTCATTCTTAAGCCAATTCTTGGATCTTGCAACTTTGAACAAAACCCAAAAGAAATATGCTTCAATACCAATATGATCTGTAAATTGATGTGGATATTCCATTGGAATAGTTTGTCACAACAAATCTTACAATATTCTCAAATATTTTATTATGAAGTTTATTACCTTAGATCTCATATTTAATATTAGTAGTGCAGTGTTCAAAATTATGGAAATAACTAAAACCAAAATAAATACAAACAAGTGAATGAACACAGAATCCACACCAATGAACACAAGATATGACCTAGGAAACCCAATACAAGAGAAAACCTAGTGAGAAGGTGAGGCATATGCTCTACTCTCTTTTTCTCAGTTAAAAAATGCAAGTACAAAGAAAGGGACACTCGCTATGGAGTTGTCATAGACATTGTGGCCTAAATGGTTGTCACATAATCTTTTACCTCCTTTGTTATGCTTCAATATCCCACTCCTAGATGCTCTACTCAATTATGGAACACTAACAATACCAAAAGAATGGAACCCTTTCTCTTCCTAACAACCCGATGTTTAACATACCCTGATAGTTGTCTAGGGTTAGGGTTAAGGTTACGGTTTTTGCATGCCTCAACCCTCATTTAGTGTTAGGGTTTTGGGCACTCTAGAATCTTCTTGAAAGTACACACGTGACTAGCCCCACATGTGAGAGTAATGGGGGATGACATGGCATCTACTTGGTACCATGGTGGTCAATAAAGTAGGTCAACTTGAGGGAGGCATAACCTCTATATATGAACCGCATAGTTGGAAGCTTTCGATGTGTAGAACAATGTTGAGGGGTTGGGAGATAAGCTCACAAAGTTTTGACCTCCAAAAGCGTTGTTTGATGCCTCAAATCACCAATCTATGACCTACCCCTAAAATGGGCTCTACAAGCCAATTTCTCCAATTTTTCCACCTAAAAAATACCAAAATAGATGACAAATTATATAATAATCCATTCTAAATCATTTTAACATAATATAAATATATGTTTGATTATTTAAAAAAAACTCAAATTTAATTACCCATTTTATGTTTTTTCCTTGTACTATTCTCCATAAAGAATATTAAGATTTTATGATTGCTAATAATAGACTTTTACATTGAAAATCCCACCTCTTCTCTATAACATATTCAAAAACATGTGATCATAATCATTGCTACATATTCAAAAACACGTGATCGTAATCATTGCTCCATAGAAGGGTTTCACTAATCAACCATTCAACCTATGTGCATAAAATTGGTTGTCACAGACTTACAAATATGACTTGGGTCAAAATACATAAACTTTAATCACTTAATGGGATCTTAAATATGTTAAATCATGAACAGGATTCCCAAGGATCATGTGATATAAAGATGCAGGAGCATTCGCGTTCTCCAACACGTTGCAGACACCATTGAGTCGGTCGTGGCCCTGCAAAGACCAATCGGTGGCAGCTTCTGATCTATTTGTTGTCAACTGCATAGAGAATCAGTTGAGATATTTTAGGAATTCTATTGAAATTGCAATGCCGCCTTGAGCTTTATTGCTACTAGTTCTGTTATATAAATTGGAGGCCAGCTGACGCTCAGGGGGCAGTGCAGATATGCCCAGAGGAGCATATGCAGAAGAATATGTTCAGAGAAGCTTTCTGTGTCATAGGGCTTTGAGGACTCTGGTTCTGTGAGGAATCATTATGTAGGCTAGGAGCCTTGGAGTGCCTATGCGCATTAGTTTTACAGCTTTGTTTGGACCTGTCACCTGTGTGCAGGTTGCGGGGAGGAGAGCTGAGGGTTACCCATTGGAAGAGGATTGTATGACACCTGCGTGTTTTTCATTGATTAAATATCTTCCTGTCTCTAATAAAACTGCAGTATTGGTATTTTTAAAAACTATCTTATTTCTCCAACGAATGGTGTCTTCCGATGGAATTAGTGTCGTCTTTGTATATTAGAATCTCTGAAAAGTGATTCCGGACTTGCCTTTTGGGCCTGCCCCCACCCCCCTTTCGTCTGCATAATACAACACTGTTTCCTAAGGTGGAATACTGGCACAAGAGCTTAAAAACCATCCAGAAGATGATTAGATTGAGATTCAAATTCACCTGAATCCAGCCAAATTGGATATCATATCGCAAATAACTGAATCTTGCATAAAATACTACAACTGCAGGAAAAACTTAAAATTTTTGTAATTACATTCGTAATATTAACGACTGAGATGAACAATTTCAAATTATACCAAACACCTTCAGTCACGGGCAATCAATGAAAGTGGAATCAACGTTACAGCACCAATATACACCAAGTTGGCAAGGCCGATACTGATTCGTAACAAAATAATAGACACATCAAGGAACTAGACAATCATTGCTTCCACCAGTGGTCTATCTTGAAGAAATATTTCCAGCAGTGAGACAAGTTGCATACTCAGAAAAGTTGATAGAAAAATTAGTGCAGCAGATCCTACTAAGGGATACCTCTGAACAGGAACAAAAATGTGCTCCAATCCAGTAACAATCCACCATAAAATATCTAATATCAAAATGGTGGAGAGTTGTTCAATCAGAAACAATTAATAGCTTTCTTTGCTGGAGTTGGACCAACTCCAAGTTTCTAACATGAGATGATCTCTTGAGAGATGATTTAAGGCCAGTAAATCAGGTCTCTCAAATATGCCTCTATCTTAGGTGCATGGAGGTCTTTCTACTTTTGTCCTTCACAAGAAGCAATACAGAACATAATTATGATATGTCCCTAGCTAGATGAACTCCTAGCTGAGAAGATAACGTTTGAACATAACTAGGATCTGTCCTAGCTAGATGAACTCCTAACTTTGACCCTAGCTGAGTAGATAACGTTTGAATTTTTCACTACTTTGACCCTATCTAATTTAAAAAAAAAAAAAAAAAATAGTTTTTTCATTCTTTTGTATTTATAAAAAGTTAGTTTCAATTTCTTCCTATTTATTTCTATTAATACTATTTTTTCTATTATCGCTGAAAATATTTCAGTGATATTATCGCTGAAAATATTGTGCTATTTTCAAGTCACGATAATATCGCGATATTATCATAATTAGCGCAATAATATCGCGCGATGAACCAAAATGTCGCACGCGCGCAGAACAGACCGGAAATAAAGCTGGATTTTGAGTTTTTATTTCTCATTTTGCTAATAGAGTGTGGGGTTTGGAAAGGAGGAAGAGGCATTTTTTCCTTAAACCAAAGACGAGGAGGAGCGAGATCTTGAGCACGATAACTTGTTCATTGTGAAGTTGGAATTGATTTCTCTCATGCAAGGGTGCATTTGTAGGTATGGGCAACAATTTGCACCCTTAATTTGTTCTTTTTTGCTATGTATCCTTCATCTTCGCAGTTAGGGACTGTTTTTATCAACTACCATCAATTTATTTTGGAGAGTGAATGATTTCCAACCATTTTTTTTTATTTTTTTTTGCAAATTTATGATAGGTTTTTTTCTTCTTCTTTTTTTTTCATCGCAAATTTATCAGTTTTCCCCCATCTTGTAAATTTGTATTACCTGTAGATTGTATTATCTTGAATCTTGATTCTTTAAAAGTTAAATGGTGATTTTTGTTTTTTTCCATTGTTTTTGTGCCCTAGGTTTGATCACTTGAAAATGGAAAATGCCGAGAAAATTGGATGCTATGTGGGAATATGGTGAACCCGAGGGGGTTTTAATAGACAAAATTTGTATTGCAAGTTGTGTAGGATGAGAATGATGGGGGGAATTACCCAAAGGAAATACCACCTTGCAAGAATTATGGGACATGAAGTGGATATTTGCCCAAATTCAAGCCCGGAAATCATGTTTATTGCCAACAAAGCACTTGAGTATATGGGTTTAGCCAGAGAATACAGGGAAGCTAAGAAAGCTCAATTTGTAAGGGGAGGATGTGAATATCTGAGGAGGGAGGAATTAGAAGTGAGACCCATTCTTTAACCTCATCATTTTTTGTTCCTAGAACCACACCTGGTGCACAACCTTCTATCAGGTCAATGGTAAAACAAAAGGAGAAGGAAGAGGTTGATAAGTTGGTGGGTAAGTGTTTCTTATGGAGTGACATTCCTTTTAACATTGCCAAGAACAACCCATTCTATCAACCAATGTTTGATGCAGTTGTTGTTGTTGGCCCGAGGTACAAGGCCCCTACCTATGAGGAGTTGAGAGGGCCTATCCTTCATAATGAAAAGCTCGATTGTGCTAGTAGATTGGAGGAGCTTAAGGCATCATGGGAAATTATTGGATGCACCGTGATGTCAAATGGCTGAATGGACCAAAAGGGAAGGACACTTCTTAACTTCTTGGTTAATTGTCCCAAGGGAACAATGTTTGTTAAATCTGTTGATGCATCTGCACATGTTAAAGATGCATCATTATTATGTGACTTGTTGGATGAGTTCATTCGGGAGGTGGGTCCACAACATGTTGTCCAAGTCATAACGGACAATGATGCTAACTATGTTGTTGCAGGTACGATGCTTATGCAAAGGTATCCTACCTTGTTTTGGACTCCTTGTGTTGCACATTGTATAGCTTTGATTTTAGAGGATATGGGAAAATTTCCTTATATCAGGGACATTGTTGAATCGACTAAGAGCATCACAAAATTCATATATAATCATTCATATGTGCTTAGCTTGATGAGAAGATTCACAAATAACAGGGAGTTGGTGCGTCCTGCAATCACACGCTTTGCCACTAGCTTCATATCTCTTCGATCTATCTTGTGCTTGTATGCGGGACCTGAAGATAATGTTTGTTTCACATGAGTGGGATGATTTATCATTTAGCCATAAACCGAAAGGAGAGGCTATATGCAGGCTAGTGTCATACCAAGAGAGCTTTTGGGTGGGAGTGGAGGTGGTGGTTTCCATTAGCGAACCTTTGGTAAAGGTTTTTCGGTTGGTTGATGGAGACAAGCCTGCAATGGGCTACTTATATGAGGCCATGGATAGGACCAAAGAAGTCATCCATGCTTATTATGATGACAAGGGAGATGATGGATTTCATAAACGACTACAAATATGGGGAGTGATTGATCAACGATGGAACAATACACTTTATCGCCCGATTCATGCTGTAGGAATCTACCTTAATCCCGCATTCTCTTACTCATGTGGTTTTAGATTTGATGTTGAGGTTATGGATGGATTCCCCACATGTGTTGAGAGGATGGTGCTAAGTCATGAAGAACATGCAGAGATATCCAAAGAAATGGAAATCTATAGGATGTTTGGTGGGACTTTTGGCTTTCAGATGGCTATAGCTAATAGGAAGACCAAAATGCCAGGTAAGCTTCATTAAATTTCAAATTTCGATGTCTCTCCTTACCACTTAGTTCCTAGTTCTAAGTTCTTCAATGTCTTTTCTTATGTTTCTCTTATTTGTTGTAGATGTTTGGTGGACAAGCTATGGTGGTAGAGTACCCCATCTACAAAAAGTTGTCATTCGAGTGCTTATCCAAACATGTAGCTCTTCAGGATGCAAGCGCAACTGGAGTGCATTTGAGAAAATACACACCAAGAAGCACAACAGGTTACAAATTTTTAATCCATTATAAATTATAAATTATTATTTTATGCCCTGTCACCCTCTATAGTCTAGATTATGTATTATAAATTATAATATTATTATTAATTTATAATTTATGGCCCTCATACAGGTTGGAATCCCAGCGCCTCAATGACATGGTATATGTCTACTACAATCTCCGATTGTGGGTGAGGCAGATTTAGAAAACACCTGATGTGGACGCCATTTCGTTGGATGGGATTGACACCAGTGTTGCATGGAGGGTTGAGTCCGAGAGGTCTATCTTGGAATCGATGCTTGATTGGATACAAGAGGAGGTAGAGGGGGCAGTAGCAAAGGATGAGGAGGCGGAGGAGGACACCAAAGTCTAGCTCATGCTTCTTCTACAGGACGTCAGAGTCCAGTGCTAGCCCCAGGGGCTTCTTCCTCTAGAGGAAAAGTTATCACCTTTTCCCATAAAAGGGGCAAAGGGAATCATTAGTTTCTATTTGATTTCATTGTAAATGACTCATGATGATTAGATACATTTGTCACTTATTATATTTTTTGATGATATTTTGAGGCTTTAGAGTCTAGACTCAAGACATAATTCAGTGTTGATCTGTAGACTGTGATGTATTCGAGTTTACTAGATATCTAATACATCTTATATATCTGTTCTCTTTTCATATTTATGTGGAAATGCATTTATTTGATGTTGTTGATGCTTTAGATATTTAAAATTTTAAAAAGAAATGAATATTTTTGTATTTTTTTCGTTCTTACGACATTTTCCGATATTTTCTAATATTTTCCCCGATGTTGCCGATATTTTCGCTTTTGGACCCTCAGTGATAGTTTGCCGCTGCTGATGTTGGTAACACTGGTAAATTCCTGGGTACAGATTGATTTCCAACTGACAACAACAGAAAACAAGGCGGCCTTCAGTCCATATCTGCCCAAGAATGCCTGGATCGTGCAAATATTGCCTTTTCATATTACAACGTGCATACATGAACAGTTTCTCTTCCCTTTGCATATGAGAGGGAAAGGGAAAGAAAATCAGGACCCTAGTAGTTTTTCCAGTTCACTGAATTAAAAGTTATGACGAAATTAAGCTAAAAAAGGATATTAGAGATGGGGGTTTCAGTGGCTATACACTGAAATTCTGTAACTGAATTACATGATCATAAATCTCTGACGTGTGACTAGCAAACTTTTGAGGATATGAGAGACAATATCATGAAGATAATTATTCATTATTGTCATGTTTCTTCTCTGAGTAATGACTAGAGTACAAGAAATGCATTCCTCCTTAGAGAAGCAAGGCTATCAAAATTAAATGAAAGTTGAGATAGCGGCTATTTTTTTTCTTTTTCAGAATAGTGAATAGAGTACAGGAAATACACTTCTTCCCTTATATCATGAATAGATGGAAGATACTAATAGTATACTCCAAAGAAATTTATCTTGCTGCTACTGTTTCCAACAACTGATCCAGATACACTTTTAATTTCTCCCTTGTAATGGCCCCTTCTCTTCGACTTCCTGAAACTTCTTGTCCATCTTTAAAAAGAATTAAGGTGGGCAGGCCATAAACCTTGTATTTCTCTACAAGTTGAGGATTGGCATCATGGTCAATCTTGAAAACCTTTAATTTCCCTTTATACTCCTGCAATGATACAGAATTTAATCTCTTTCAACAATTTGGATGATAGTGTAAAGACATTTTCTAGAAACAATAAAGGACTCAAGAAATCTATGCTATGACAATTGCAAGCAAAATTTCAAAAGCGAAATCATTTCTAATGAAATTGCTAGTTCCAATAGATGGCAAAAAAACTGCGAGGAGGAAATTATATGATCATGGAACCAATACAGGAATTTGGACGTAACCATTAACCCCTTTGGAAGACAGCCATAAAGTTTGGGTATTTAAACAAAATTCTAGATTTCAAACAGAAACTGCAATTATGGGTATAGAATAATGTTACCACATATACAAAAGTACAATGGGAAGGGATTCAGAGGCAAACTAGGCCAAGTACAATAACAGAAGCATCCTTTACGGCTCAAACAAAATAACAAAGAAGTTGAGTATCACTTATGTTGGATACCAGCTTCACTAATCAATCTGGATGACCTGCTAATTCCACAAAATGAATATTAGAGTAGACATGTACCAGAGATCAGCAGAGCAAACCTTCCCCGGAATGATTGAATTACTGTAACCTTTCGTGTCAAAGGAGGACAATATGTATTATGGATAGCCAATATGGCTAGTTTCCGACTAAAGAGAATGCAGAACATATTCTGATCCGAATTGGATCTTTGACAAA
>ML783231.1:434000-446027 GCA_009831015.1 Picea engelmannii | reverse complement strand
TAAAATAGCGAATCTCATTTTTGGAAAAACCATGGAAAATTAGCCCATGAGTGAAATTTAGCCCCTAAAATTTGCAGTCTAGGATTGAGTGGGACTCTGAGAAGTGTGCGCTGAGAGTTCTACTTAACTCATTAACACAATAAACTATCACTCACGATAATGGATGGAATATAATCAACTCATTCATTGATCATATCAACAACTACTTAAAAAAGTTAAGGAAATACATGCATACAATCACATAACACAGGTTTTACCATGGTTCACCCCCTCCTGGGCTACTTCCACAAAGATCTGGCTCTTAAGATATTTTATTATGGCAGTTCCAAAGCTACAGTGCCACATGGATTACAACTCCCCTCAGTCGGGTTGATATCGTATTATGAGGTGGACCAGATCGCACCAGGCCCCTCAACCTACAAACTAACCTTCAAGATCTACCCTCCTTACTCCTCCCCAACTCAACAACTTACAAAATTAGGTCATATAGAAAAATATCCATATCTCTCTCTTGTTCTAGCTCTCTCTTCCTCTCTCTCTCTCTCCTCTATGATACCTAAGTATCTATCTTTATACATTTATAGCTCATGAAAAATTACAATGTATTAGAAAAACCCTAACCCTAACGTCATTAGGTCTTCCATACATGCGTATGTGCTACTCTTTCTTCCAACTGTTGCTTTCCTTGTGCATGACTTCCTTCCCAAAGTATCCTTTCTTTCCACTTTGGCCTACTTCCAACTACAAGGCATGGAAAGGAAAGGCATGGAAAGACATGGGTTGGTAAGGAAAGGTAAGGCATTACATGGCTTGAAAAGGAAAGGAAAGGAATGGAAAGACATGATAAGGCATGGCAAGGAAATACAAGGCATGACATGGCATGGAAAGGAAAGACATGGATTGGAAAATCAAGGGAAGGGATGAAAAGGAAAGGCAAGTCATGAAATGAAAAGTAATGAGATGGCATGGAATGTAAAGTGAAGGCAATGTAAATTATGGCATGAGAAGGAAAGGAATTGCAAGGAAAGACATGGAATGACATGGAAAGGAAAGGCATGGAAAGGCAAGTCATGGCATGGAATGGAATGGGATGGAATGGAAAGGAATGGATTGGCAAGACAAGGAAAGGAAAGGCAAGGCATGGCATGACATGCCATGGAAAGGAAAGGAAATGCATGGCAAGGAAAGGCAAGGCATGAAATGTCATGGCAAGGCATGGAAAAAAATTTCCTTCACTTGACTTGTCATGTCTTACCTTTCCATTCCATGCCTTTCCCTCCCATGTCATGCTATGCATTGCCTTACCTTTCCATGTAATGTCAATCCTTCCCATGAAATGTGTTTCCTTTCCTTGTCATGCTTTGGCTTGCTTTGCCAATACATGCCTTTCCTTCACATGCCATTCCATGCTTTGCCTTTCCATGCCTTTCCCTATTTTACCTTGCCTTTCCATGCCATGCCATGCTATTCCTTTCCTGTTAAGAAACAAATATCAAAATATCATAAAAAACCTCAGAGTAAGTACTCAAGGCATTGAAAAAGTGAGAATTTTAGATAATAAGCCTCTTTGAGGGGGAAAACTCCTTATACACCACATAAATTTACAAATACAATATGATTCCAAATGAAAAGGTCTCCTTGGTGTATATAGGAAACTAGGAGGTGGAATTATAACTAATGGACCCAAGCCAACATAAATAAAATAACAATACTAATGTAATATGCCCCAATTAAAGGGTAACACACCACTATTTAGGGATTAACATGCCCCTTCACTTCAGACAAGTGTTGTCCACAATGCTTGAGTAATATGGATTCTTATGTATAAAAGACTCATCTTCCCAAGTGGAATCTTCAGTAGGTAATTTCCTCCACTTAACAAGATAATCTGAAATGGATCTATTCCTCAGCTAGAAAATTCTTGTGTCAGTGATAGATGCAGTGTCCAATATGATTTTTCCTTCCTCATCACGTTCTGGAAATATAGTTTGAACTAGGATCTTGTCACCTATAACCTTCTTTAAACACAAAACATGGAAAATTGGGTCTACTCTCGAAGATGCAAGAAACTCCAATTTATATGCTATAGTACCAATATTTCGCAACACCTTATAAGGGCCATAGTAATTTGGTGATCATTTATTATCCTTCTTAGCTTGCTTGAGGGACATATGTTTGTATGGATGTAGTCTTAAAAATACCCAATCCCCTACTTCAAAACATATTTCACTACGATGTTGATCTGCTTGTTGTTTCATGTGATTTTGTGCCATGGTCAGGTTGTCCTTTAAGAGTTGGAGAACTTGTTGTTGATGCACGATGTGATCTTCCACTGCTTGAACTTTATATTTTTATTTTAGAGAAGAAGTGATGGAAGGTGGTTGATATCCATAGAGTGCCATTTTTTTTGCAATATGAAAGGAAGTGTTATACAACCATTATGCCAAGGGTAACCACTTGAACCATTGTCTTTGTTTATTAGAGACAAAGAAACAAAGGTAGCCTTTCAGGCATTTGTTCACTATCTCAGTTTGTCCACCAGATTAAGGATGATAAGATGAGATATGATCCAATTGAGTACCCAAACAAGAAAACAATTCTTTCCAAAAATGTCCAGTGAAGATGGGATCTCTATCACTTACAATAAATTTAGGCTTCGATGTAGATTTTAAACTGTCTCCATGAATGCAGTGGAAACTATACTGGATTTGAAAGGATGAGAGAGTGCACAAAAGTGTGTGTACTTGGTCAGTCTATAAAAATTCACAATGATCACACTCTTTCCTTCAGATTTCAGTAACCCTATGTTGAAATCCATGGAAACCCCCTCCCAATGTTGACTTGGGATAGCTAATGGTTGTAAAAGACCCGGGGTCTTAATTGTTTCCACCATCTTTTTTTTGGAAAACCAAACATTCTGCCACAAACCTTTGAACATCAGTTTTAAGGACATGCCAAAAAAATTCCTTCTTGACCCTATGGTAGGTTTTCAAAAATCCTGAGTGCCCTCCTACTGGAGAGGTGTGCAATTCCAAGAGAAATTTTTGTTTGAGTTGGTAGTTCTTACATACATATAAGCAATCTTTGTACCATAGTGAATCATTTTTCCATGTAAATGTGTTTGATGCACTAGAATCTTGTTGTAACCTTTGAATGAGAGTCCACACATTTTCTTCATTCTTCCATTCATCCCTCACTTTTATTATCCAATCAGGTTGGATGATCGAGATAACAAAGAGAAAGGCCTCAACATATTCATCATTTCTTGAGAGTTCATATGCCACAACATTTTTCTTCCCTTTTTTTTAAATGATTTCAAAATCATAACCCAACATCTTGGTCACCCATTTTTGTTTTTCTTCTAAATATAGTCTTTGTTCCAAGAAGTATTTAAGACTGTCATGATATGTTTTGACCTTGAAGTGCCTCCTCAATAGGTAAGGGTTCCATTTCTTCAATGCATGTAGTATTTCCATCATTTCCTTCTCATAAATGGGTTTGTGTAAGTATTTTACCTTGAGTGGCCAACTTTCAAAAGAAAGGGGCATTCCTTCTTGCATTATAACAACACCAATACCATTTCTCGAGGCATCACATTCCACAATAAAGGTTTTTGTGAAGTCTAGTGTGGTCAAGACAAGAGCTTTCCACATCGCCTCTTTAAGTTGTTCAAAATCTTGAGTTTCCTCTGGAGTCCATGAAAATGAATCCTTCTTAGTTAATGTCGTTAAAGGTGCTACTATTCTTCCATAGTTCCGAACAAACTTGCAGTAGTAACCTATCAAACCCAAAAATACTCTAAGATTCTTCAATTTTTTGGGAATCGACCAGTCCATCATGGAATTAATCTTGTTAGGGTCTACCTTGACACCTTCATGATATACAATCTGGCCCAAATAATCTACCTCCTTCAACCCAAAGAAACATTTGAATGTTTTGGCATATAATTGTTTCTCCTTTAGTAGTTGTAGAACCTTGTCAAAATGTCGAACATGATCCTCCCAAGACTTTATATAGATTAATATATCATCAAAAAATACTAACAAAAATTTTCTAAGGAATGTCTTGAAAATAAAATTCATCAACCCTTGGAATGTGGAAGCTGCATTCGTAAGGCCAAAAGGCATGGGGAAAAATTCATTATGACCTTCATGAGTTCATAATTTTGTTTTTGGGATATCTTCTTCCTTCATTTTAATCTGATGATACCATGAACGAAGATCCAACTTTGTGAAGAATATTTCTCCATGTAGTTCATCTAACAATTCATCAATGATGGGAATGGGAAACTTTTCTTTAATAGTGATATTGTTGAGATATCTATAATATGGAAAAATACACCATGATCCCTCTTTCTTGAGTACTATTACCACCAGTGCAGAGTAAGAACTTTGTATAGGTCTAATAATTCCAACCTCTAACATTTCTTCAAGCATAGGCTCAATTTCACTCTTTTGGGCATAAGGGTATTTGTAAGGCCTGATGTTAGGAGGAACACTCCCAGGAATTAGGTGAATAGCATGATCATGATTTCGAGTGGGTGGAAGACCTCTAGGAATATCTTCAAATACTTTGGAATTCTTATCAATTACCCCTTGGAGATCTAGGGGAATAGATGGCTTATATGTTTGAACATCTAGTGAGAATAGTTGTACAATTACACCCTGATTCCCCATTTTCAATAAATTTTATATTCCATTAGAGCTTATCACCTTACTGGGTTTCCATGTGATACCCCTTAACTCAATTTCCTTTCCTTCCAATAAAAATTTCATGAAAAGTTCTTGAAAATTAAAATCCATTGTTCCCAATGATTGTAACCATTGGACTCCTAGTATGACATCAACACCACCCATAGGTATAGAAATCATTGGAATATTCATTACATATTCCCCCATAGTAAGATTGATGTTATGGAATTTTCCCGAGCAATTGATAGTTCCTCCATTTTCAATCATTACTTGAAACTATGGCACTAGATGTATAAAACAATTGAGATCTTTGGCTAATTTATAGTGAATGAAATTATGAGTACTACCATAATCAATTAGGACTATTAAATTTTTCTTTTTGATATACCCTTTGATCTTGAGGGTTTCAAGAGTGCTAATTCCATCCAATGCATTACATGATATCATGGGAGTTATAACACCCTGGGTTTTGAGCCTCGTATTAAATAATGTATTTTTTTAAGTTATGAAAGGATAGAGTGCCTAAACAATTATTAATAGGCAAGTGTGCCTAGGAAATGTAGTGTTTTGATCATTATGAATAATAAATGTATCACTAGTTGCTAGACGAACCAATACAAGAGTTATAGGGGGATATGATTCCACAAGAGAGGGGGATTGAGGGGATAAGTACTTATTTTATATTTTATTTACCCATTATTGTTTTAATGGAGAAAAAAAGTTACAGGAGCTTCTTGGGGGGGAGGCCAAGTGGCTCCTTAATTCCAATAATTACATAAAACCATCCTTGGTTTTTTTTGGGATTCTGCTCCCATTCTAGTTCTTGTTCTTCTGCTGGTTAATTCACTCATTCACTCATGCACTCATTCAACCATTTTCTCGGTGTTCACACATTTCATTGGGATTTCACTCCATTCATCCTACCACCCACTCATATTTCCTCATTCATGTCTTATCTTGGTGAAGGAAAACAAATTTTTGAAGTGCAACCATGGTGTTGTTGGCTGTAGAGACTGTTGGTGTATTCCAACCATGAATGAAGACCTTCATGTTTGAGATTCTTTGTTCTGTGCTCAGTTTTTCTCATAGTCATGAGTCATGAGATTCCCATGATAGATATTATGGACCGACTACACTGGAGCCTTAGAAGGAGATGGACATCCTGAGAGACTGCATGGAAGAGAAGGGGGTCCATTGTCTTGGGTTTTGCAAGCTGGGTGTAAGAGAGATTGGTACTTGGATTGTTGTGGGTAGAGAGAATCCTGTGAGATATTGAGTGTTCACTAGTTTGGGAAGCCTAGGGACACTCTGGAACCATCCTTGTGGATTCATAGCCCTAGTTCAAGGGTGACACTACTGTTGAGACTTGAAACAACAATGTTTACGGTTGGGTGGAATGTCCTTGGTATCATGTCTTGGTATGTGCTCTCTGTTATGGTTATTTACCTGTGTATTATTTATTCCATTCTRTATTTATTTAKCTTTGAGTTTAATGTTCAGAATATGCATGATTTCTAGTTATTGTTGTGCATGTCTTAGTTTATGTTGTGGCACAAATMTTTATTTCCGCATGTGGTTTTCATGTCTCTTAATTAAGTTAGAGGTGATTTGAATTGAGATAACTCACTACAAAGTGATTCTCTAGATTGCAGTGTGCCTTGCCTGCAGGTGGTTGGGTGTGTTGCAGTCAGATTAAGTGGCRTAGCCTAGGATCTAGGTGGTTGGGTATGTTACATGACTMAACTCTTCAGAAGAAATCTCTTCTAYGTTTTCATMTTGACATGATTCTTTTTCTTCTTCCTCTTCACAATCTATGTAGAATAATTTCTTCTCACCACACTCATGTCCCTTACTGTACTTGCTGTCACAATTRAAGAATAAAACTTTTTCTTTTCTTTCCTCCAATTATTGAGGCGTCAAYCTTGTTCGGAGAAATTATGATTGCATTATATGTCTGATCAAATAAGAAAATTATGGTCACAAAAATTGTTAAAATAAAAAACTGAAATAGTTTTTTCTTTTCTAATTAAAGAATGTAGTATGGATCTCTTGTAATATATGTAGAAACTTTTATGCCTCTTCAAAAATGGAAGAGAAGGAAATATCAATACAAAAAAGCTTTATGTTTCATTATAACATTTAAAAAAGAATCAAGTGATGTTATGCCACATATTTAAGTGTTAAAGAAGGAAGACAAGAGTGTTATGTTGCATTTGACATTTCAAACGAAATACTTTAATTTTTTTTTATGTTGTATTGAAATGCTAAAAGAAAAAGGAGGACTAAATAACTATGTTTGCAAAAGAAAATGTAAATATATTAAAACAAAAATACTATGGAGTTAGTCATTTTTATTAAGTTTATAGAAATTATATGAATGATCAAATTAGAAAATTATGGTTGCAAATATTGTCAAATTAAAAAAAATGAAACAATTTTTTTCTTTCCCAATTAAAGAATATAGTTTGGATATTTTGTAATATACATAGAAATTGTTATTCCTTTTCAAAATGGAAGAGAAGGAAATATCAATACAAAAACACTTTAAGTTGCATTATAACATTCAAAAAATAATTTTCCATTGGATGTAGCTTTGGTGGTTGGGAGGAATGATCGTTACCCTCCCCACTGAGGTTCAAATCCTTGGAGTGACATGTTGTGCCCTTTAATGGGTATATAATATGATATTGTTGTTGAGCTCCCAATACTCTGAAAATGATCAGCCACCCCATGTTCTCTCACATGTTTCGAGGAGGTTTTCCATGGACTTAGCGAGCACCGATATCCGGTGCTATGAACCACATGTAAAAAAAATAAAAACATTCAAAAATTAATCAAGTGAGGAAACATATTCAAGTGTTCAAGAAGGAATGCAAGAAGGTTAATTGGATTCTAACATTCCAATCATAATACTTTAATTTTTTTAATGTTGTATTACAATGTCAAAAAACAAAAGAGGAAAGGATAATCATGTTTCCAAAAGTTGAATTTAGTTAATATAAATATATGATTTTTTATTTATAAATATACAATATGTTATGACAATCTATATGATAACAAATTATATTGTATGTGTATTACACAAAAACTAAATGTCACATTGTGATGTTCAAAAACAGAATGAAAATGGTTATCTCATATTATGACATTCAATAAGGAATAAAATAGGATTAAAAAAGGAATGAAAAATGGTTATCTCATATTATGACATTCAATAAGGAAATAAGGAATAAAATAGGATTATGTAACATTTTGACATTTTAAACATAAAAAGGAGGGTTACTTTGATGTCACATGTGACATTTGAAAATGAAAAAAAGAGTTTTAGTTAACTTATCTTTCAAAATGTTGATTTTGGTTACTATAAATATACGGTAATATTTTTATACGTAATAAATTACAACAACATATAAAATACAATATTATGTCGTACAAAGATATTGTGTTGCATTGTGGTGGTAAAAAAGAAACAAAATGGGGGTTACCGATTAAGGTATTTTTCCCCTATGATCTTGGGTCTGGATCACAAAAGAGAAAGACTTAGTGGTAGAGACAACAATCTTCCCTCAAAGACAAGAACACCGAATCTAAAGAAAACAACTACTTAAACTAGGAGGTAGTAGGGATAGAGAGTAGAAAAGAAAGTGCACCTTGATCTCCCATTTGATGTTGATCCCTGCTCCAAGCCATTGAATAGATCATGATATTATACTAGAACCATCCTGTAAGATAGATACAAAACAAGGGTTGCAATGAAATTAGTTATGCAATCGAAAGCATGTGCATATCATATGTCATATTCAAAGTAAGCATAAATATAAACATACATTGAAGACAAAATCGGAGGGAAAACAAACTATTTTACTATCAACAAGTGGAAAAGGTAAGTTACAACCTTTTACAACCTTTAAGAACCATCTTGTAGACAACTATATGGGTTCCTCCAAGAATCCTCAAGCATCAACTCAACCAATGTAATCTTCCTTGAATGACATATATAGGGATAAGGAGACACCCTATAGTAATATAACATGAGAAAGAAGTGTTGGAAAAGGAATTTCTAGACTACAGGGGGTGTTTCTTAGAGAGTTATAGGGAAGGGAGTATTTTTAGATGATGGAGGAATAACTTTACATAGAAGAAATTGACCTCTCCTTAGCCCTCCATGATTGTTTTATTTCTTCCCAAAGAGGTTTGGGGAGTTGGATTCTTTTGTGTACGGGCAAGGGTCGCTGGGAAATGAGTCCAACCAAAAAAACCACCCAAAAACATAGAATTGTTTTATTTTTCACAAATTTTGAGGGCATCCATAGGTTGCAGTGTGGAAAGTTGTAGATGTTCGCATGTTGCACTAGGAAAAATCATGGATTTTCTCTTAGGGAATGTTTTTTAAATTCTTTTTGACAGATATTTTTGGGGAAATGTCTAGAAAGCATTGGGAAAGGGTTGGGCCATGGCACAAATTCATAGGTATGGCATTTTGTGCTATAACAAATGCCCCCTAGTGTGTGAGGTTAGAATGGAAAAATGATGACCAAAATACATTATGAACTATGAGAGATGAGGATGCATTGAAGTATCCATGGAGGTTCCTGAACAACTGATCCAAAAAAAATAATCATTAACAAAGATCAAGAAAGAGTTTTGTTTCCCAAGTTGGGCATACCCATGCTCAGGAGTGATGTAAGCATGGCCACCAAAGAAAGTACATTGCGGATCAATGGAATATGTAAAATATATTTATATTCCATGGAAACAAATAATACACAATGGATCCATGTGATATAAATGGAGTACCAATCATGGCCATGAAGAATACACAATGGATCCATGTGAAAGTAGATCATAGCCATGAATAGATACACAGTGGAGCTATGTCTCAAAATAAATAAAAAAGGATATTTGGGACCAAATAAATGAAGAATTTTGTCCTCTGTGAGTACTAGTCTATGAGGTGGCACCATATGAGTTAGAAAGGAGCACACAAAATGTGGTGCTCATACTTCACCCAAAGTATTCACTATGATTCATCATGGTACAAGTCTATGCTTTGTGAATAAATGAGTCAAAATTAAACATAGTGAGACATTGTTTGATTACAGGTCATTGAGGTATAGCGTTAACAAATGCAAGACAACCCACCAATAATGGTAATGGGAGTCAAGGTACCATGGTGCTATATAATAAGTGTGAATGAATGAGTTGGTGTTGAACACCTGGTAGAAACTATCGTGTAGGGGACATTGAGGTATTCCCACTTTCAATAGTGAGGGAACCTACCAATAATGATTGCAAGCCCCAAGGTACCAAACATAACTCTAGATCCCTCTCCCATAGTAATATGTGTTGAAGTTGATGTGAGGGAATCCACTAGAAGGAAGGAATTAAGGAATCCTCCATCATCCAGCATGAGGGGTGGTGGAAAGCAAAATATTTGGAAGAGATTAGATGACTGATACTTGTGATGATGAGTCTGACTTGGGAAGGCCGACTTGCAAGGTAAAAGGCTCATTGTAGAATGGTCAACACATGTTTAAAACTCTCCCTTGAACATAAGAATGACACATTATGTGACTCGGGAAACAACACTATAAGTTGGGATACATTTGTGACGTAGGAGGCATCAACAAATGCTCCATATAGTTGGAAGGATAACCCGCTGGGGGAGAAAAATATAAAACTGAGAAAAAAATCTCCTAAATCCATACTAGACCCAAAACGATGAGATACTAACTGAATATTGTTCTTTGTTAAAAGGTGAAAAGACTTATTCGAATAAAAGAGATAGATGTTTTCCCAATATTTTCGGTTTTATTTTTTATTTTTTTGTCCTTTCATGTTATAAAAGTTTGAAAATGAATAAAAGAATGATATTGTACAGTGGAAGGAATGAGTGTCATGGGAAAGAAAACTAGTTCCATAGAACAAGGAACATACCTATGCTCAATGCAAGGAAGCATGTGTAGGATAAGGGAACTTGGGGGATGTTCCTTCTAGGGATAAGGTATCAAGTCACAAGGGCATAAATTGCAAGGATGGGAACTGATAGGAATTATGCATATGAAATTGGTTCAACGAGAGCATGCTGAAGTCAAGATTAGGCCTAAAAGTGTGAGCAATCAATATGCAAATGAATATAGAACTTAAATTTGGGAAGTAAACCTCCCATGATGGTATTTTTTATAGGTTTAGTCTCCAAGGCTTGAAAAAGAATAAAATTATACCAAGGAGAACTCTTCTGGTCACTGAGGCCAGAGTATTCCTTTTTTGTACATAGTCCAGTCAGTCCAGAAACGAGTTAAAATTATACCAAAAAGACTTCTCTTCATATCCATTTTACAAGTGTGACAGACACAAGATCACCTGACCATATTTTCATTTTTATGGAGTCTGAAAAGATCTTAACTATCGACTCCCTCGTCCTTTTTTCATAAACTTAGTCTCTTGAGCTTGAAAAAGTATAACACAAAACTGAGGATAGCTCTTCTAGTATGTAGGCTAGAGTATACCTTTTTTTTAGCTAGTCAATTCAGTTTGAAAAAGGGGTAAACTTGTGCTGAATAAACATTCCTTCAAGACCATTTAACGAGTGTAAAAGGGACAAGGTTAATCAATAATATTTTCAATTCTAAGGAGTACAAAAAGAGATTAACTATGGAATCCATAATTCCATTGTGAGTAGTGTGTATGGGGGGGAGTCCCTGAGGGTAATATCCAGAACAAGAGTGAGCAATAAGAATGAAGTTCAAATGCAAACTTATGGCGATGTTAACCAAGACTCCCAAGACTGAAGGAAAATCTTGCAACATGAGCTCCATAATACACATGGAAGGTAGGCTCTACCACACGAATTACAACACTTATAAACAACAAATAAGGTTTTGTGTTGCAACTTAGTGGAGTCAATCCTAAGGAACCATGAAACAAGAAACATATAATGTAAAATGCACGGAGGGGAAAACCTAACCTATATGCCATTTTTTATATCATTACATGTAAGAACAGATCCACATAGAATGAAAAAGGTACCAAAGAAAAATGTCTCCAGAGTCATGTATATAAGACAAAAACACTTATCTAGAAGTTAATAAGTCCAATATAGAAACCTATGATAAAAAAAAGTATTAATGGATACGGAACTTGAAAACCAAAAACCCTAAAATTACAATATGTATAGGGGAATGCACAACCTTGCATATTATGCCCAATATTTCTCCAAGAAGATCCCATTTCTAGGCTCAGGCTAAGGGATTCTTTGGTAACAAACTTGTAAATCTTCCATTTCAAGAAGAGGTCAAATATTTGTTGATACTGAGAGGGGGGTGAATCAGTATCA
>ML783231.1:409238-429278 GCA_009831015.1 Picea engelmannii | reverse complement strand
ACATGATGTATACTATCCATTCATGGGTGTTGTATATGCATGTGCATTGTCCTTCATGTCCAAATACCTTTATCAATCTTGCAGTCCAAAACCCATGACTAGGGTTGACATCAATGACAACAACCAATCTTCCAACAATATCCATCATAATATCTTCAAGAATGGCCTCATTTGAAGGAAACTCAACATTCATGAAACCATGGCCTAACATATCACAAATACCAGGGCTCAAGGTCTTACAAAAAAAAAGATTAGACTCAAGAGGAAACACTAGATTACTTAGGCCAATAGAGGGAAGAAAGGGCTCCCATGCCTCAATCAGATAAAAAACTTCATCAATTGCCAAGACCTTGTCTCGATGATATGAACATAATTTTAAAGGATCCTTCTCGGGAGAAATTGAACACCGAGGATAAGACACCACATAATTAACCCATCGTGGGGAAGAGTCTACTTGAAAACTAGGAATGCAAAAAGGGGAAACCTGAGGTAAAGCCGAGCCAAGATGGTGATTATCAAATGAAATATGATCAATAGTGAAAATGCTTCTGTTGTGAGGAAAATACATCACACGAAAGAGTGTAGAAACCACATCATTCATCACATACACATAATCACACCCGAGAAGCAAATTAAAGTTTAAAGGGCCTAAGAAAACTAACATATCAATTCGAACAGTATTCCCACCTAACGTGATAGGAAACCAAAGAATAATCACAAGACATTCGCTAGGTCTTCTATCAAAATCCAATAGCTCATTGGTAGCTGACACAATCTTAGGAGAATCCAAATCTTTCCAAGCTGAGGATGATAAAATACTTGCATAGGATACTTCATCTATGATACTTTGGTGAATGCCAAATTTATTAATTCCAACAATTATCTAGAAGGGTGAAAAAGAAGGAAGGTGAGGCTTTAGAATATCATTCCAATCAAAGGAAACCATCCTAGGACTTGGAGGGAGCATACTCGAAGAGAGTGGAATGTGCACTTGTTCAAAATGTATTGAATTGGAAATGCTAAGGACACTGTCAAAAGACACAACACTCCTTGAAATAGGAGTGGGATCAACCAAACATTGCATCGGTAAGACTACTTCCTTAGAATTTTCACTCTCCAAGAGAAGAGTGTGGTTTTCCAAATATTGCATTGACGCGATCACTTCCTCAACCATTGGTTGAATAAGATGTGAGAAAACATGGTCAAGAGACACATCACCCCCTAAAACAAGAGTGGTGTCGATCGAATATTGCATAAACATGATCAGGACATTCACCAAATATTGATTAGAATGTTGGGAAACTGAAGATGACTCATAACTAGAAGGGTATTCAAACAAGGACCACACTTCTCATGACACAAAAATAGCAAGGCACAAATGAGTAAGGTGATAACCTTTGCAAATATTACAAGGGAACTTGGGATTAGGTCCTATACCTCTAGGCTTCTCAATAGTATTAGTGCCTCTAGCATGACTTGCAGTGTCTAGTGTGTTTCCCCTACCATGACTAGCAAAGGTTGGTTGGACGTCTCCAACATGACTAGTAGAGGTTGGTGACATGACTCCAACATGACTCGTAGAGTTCGGTGACTCGATGCTAGTATGAGTAGCAATGATTGGATGTTTTCTCTCAGCATGACATTTAGAGGTTGGTTGTGTGCCCCCAACATGAATAGAAGATGTTGGTTGCATGTATTCAACATGACTCATAGAGGTTGTTGACGAATCCCCAACGTGACTATAAAAGGTTGGTGAGTGAAAGACAATATGGTTCACATTGAATGGACTTGTGCTTCCAACATGACTATCAGAGGTTGGTCTCTTACCCCCATCATGACTTTCATAGGCTGGTGACAGGTCTCCAACATGACTAGAAAAGGTTGGTGACTTATTTTTCTGATTCTTCCTATTCCTATTCCTTTTATACTTATAGTTACTAGTATCTAGACTTCCACGGGAAGAGGGAGAAGGAGGAGAAGTATAATTTATGGGTGTAGAAGGCGATGGATAAAAATCCATATGATGCCCCTGACATAAGGTGATTATTTGATAAGAATCAATAGAATTTGGGACATTTGGAGTGGTCCACAACCAAATTGATAGTCCTACATTTAACCCAGGAATGTTCAAAGTGACCATAAAGGGAGCACCAACGTTTCCCAAGGAAGGAAAATCATAATAATCCCCTTGGGCATGGATCCCTTGGTTGGTATCCTCAAGAAAAATTTCCATATAATTCCTATACACAGGTTCATCCCTTGCAGTATTTTTCATGTCCATTAAAGTATGATGCATTGAATATAGCAAATTAGAGGTATAAGAACCCACGCCTTCGAGGAGGTGACTCAAAAATTTCAAGAGAAATACCAGGGGTCCTTCCCGACCAGCGGAGCAGTTGGTCAACCACCCCAAATCAATGATTCAAAAGTGGTGACACTGAAACAACCTAAGGCCAACTAAAAAAACAAGAACCCCAATAAAAATCCCTAAGAGAAACATCGCAAGAAAACAACTTTTCAAAAATTTCAGCCCGGGTGGATGAGGTCCTGAGCCCAAAGAAATGAAAAAGTGGAAAGGGACCTTTTAGACAAAGGCATGGGTTGATTAAGTCCCATGGACCAACAAACAAAGGAGTGATAATTAGTTATCCTGACCTCCATTAACCATCCTTATCTAGTGCAAGTATCCATGATTCGCAGGGCACCCTCCAACAGTATAGAAAAGTGTGATACAAAATATTCCCTAGGTACCAAAACAAGCCCCCGTAGTCACTTCTGAGATCGCTAGGACTAGACACTAAGGTCTCCAAATCCCAGTCAGCATCTGGGGGGTACAATTGACAATCCATATCGAATGTATGGGCAGGGTAACTAAGCCTGAATATATTGCATAATACTGTCTACAAAATGGCTAGTGTTACTTCATAAAATCTCAAACTAGGTCTGAAGTTCCAAAGGACTAACACCAAGAGGGATAATATCAATTCAGGAAGACTTCAACTAAATTCATAATTCACATAGGACTAACACCAAATGAGTTAGTGTCACTTCAGGAAAACCCCCAATATACGATCAATCCACTACACTTAGTCAGTATTTGGAGGGGAAATATCCTCATCTCTCCATCATGCGACTTCATGTTTATCTCATGTGTTAGAGAAGGCTCCTAACTATACTTATACACAAATTGGATTAGAGACTCTCCCTATCTTAGAATCCTATGGTTGTTTTGTGGCCTTGGAGATTTACCTCTCCAATCCTAATCCAATGCCCTAACCATAAACTTGTTTGTGAACCCTAGAAACAAAGTCTAGTGCATTTTAAGTTTAACGCTCATTTTAGTGGTTGTTTTTACTCAAAGGATATGGAGGTGCAAATGATGTTGTTTGACACTCTTGTAGAAATCAAACTTATAAGAACATTGGAAAAGAAAACTCTACACTAATTCTTCAAATGAAAAAGATTTTCACAAAGAAAATAAATGAAGAATCCTTCAAATCTAAATATGCAATTTTTTTCCGTTTTTGATGCAAAATGCACAATACAACTTTCAAGAGAAAGAAAAGAAGCAATCAAAAGTATTTTTGTTTTCTATTTTTATTTTGAAATTATTTTAAGATGAGAAGAAAATGAAAACCTACTCTACTATCTTTTTCTTTTTCAAATATCAATGTAAAGACATAAATAAACCTAACTAGCATAAAAACTAGGTTTTTCATTTTCTTTCAATCAAAGCAAAACTAACAAAAGAGGCTAAAATAAATTGCAGAATACACGATTAAAAATGCAAGATAAAAATAAGCCAAGAATGATGGGAAACTAAGAGTAGGGTCTTTTTATTTTTCTGTATGATAAAATTTCATATTTCAAAAAAGAAGATCCAAAAAGGGATTCAGGATAGTCCCGATAACTGACCAAACCAAGCACTAAACCTAGGAATATATATATATATATAACTCCACTTTAACATAGGTTTGTGACTATGTGCAGTGCAACTCGCCGATATCCATGGGCTACAAAAGAGAAACACATAGATGTACATGAGTTGTATAACAAAACATGGATGGATAGGCAAGTTCAGAAAAACAAAAAGCCACTCTAGGAAATAGGACTTTGGGACTTGAAAACAATTCCTAAGAGGATAAAAACTCTGTAAAAAACTCAGAAGCTACAAAATAAATGACAAGGAAAGAAGGAAAGAGACCCTAAGAGACTGACCCAAACTAGGATAAGTCCTCAGTGGAGTCACCAATTCTGATTAAGGGATTTTTCATTGTGATCTGGGGTCTGGATCACAAAAGAGAAAGACTAAGTGGCAGAGACAACAATATCCCCTCAAAGACGAGCACACCAAAGTAAATAAAATAACTACTTAAACTAGGAGGTAATAGGGATAGAGAGGAGAAAATAAAATGCACCTTGTTCTCCCGTTTGATGTCAATCCACGCTCCAAGTCGTTGAAGAGATCCTGATCTTCTACTAGAACCAACCTGTAAGATAGATACAAAAAATGGGTTGCAACGGAAGTAGTTATGCAATCAAAAGCATCTGCATATAATATGTCATATTAAAAGTAAGAATAAAGATAAAAATACATTGAAGACAAAATCTGAGGGAAAACAAACTCTTTTATTATCAACAAGTGGAAAAGGTAAGTAACAACCTTCTCCAGCCTTAAGGCATCGTCTTGAAGCTATTTGTCAAGGTTCCTCTAGGAATCCTCAAGAATTAACTAAACCAATGCAATCTTTCTTTAATGACTCAGATAAGGATAATGAGACATACTATACTCATATAACATGAGAAAGAAGTGTTGGAGAAGGAGTTTCCAGACTACAGGGGATGTTGCTCATAGAATTATAGGGAAGGGAGGCTTGTTAGATGATAGTAGCATAAATTTGCATAAAATAACTTGACCTCTCCTTATCCATCCATGATTGTTTTATATCTTTCCAAAGACGTTTGGGGAGTTGGATTTTGTTGTGTACGGGAAAGGGTCGTTGGGAAATGAGTCCAACCAAAAAACTCGCCTGAAAACATGGAATTATTTTATTTTTCACAAATTTTGAGGGCATTTGTGGGTTGCAGTGTGGAATGTCATGGATGTCCACATGTTGCACTAGGAAAACCCATTGATATGCTCTTAGGGAATGTTTTTTAAATTATTTTTGAGATATCGTTTTGGGGAAAGGTCTAGCAAGCATTGGGAAATGGTTGGGCCATGGAATAAATGCATAGGTGTGGAATTTTGTGCTATAATAGTTACTTAGATGATGGCATTCAAGAATGAATAAAATAGTGTGTTATTACATTCTGACATTCAAAATACAAATCTTTAACATATTTTAGGTTGTGTTGTGACATTCAGAAATAAACAAAAGATGGTTGCATAACTTGTGTTTCAAAAATTTGAATTTGGTTAATATAAATATATGCTTACATTTTTATAAATATGTAATAAATTATGACAACAAAGACAATATCACATTATGTTGCACTAATGAAAAATATCACATTGTGATGTTCAATTAGGAACAAAAAAGGCTTATCTTGCATTATCACATTCAACAAGGGAAAAAATAGGATTATGTCACATTTCAAATGTAATAATTTAAGAAGTTTTATAAAAAAAAATATTCATTTTATGTGGCATAAAATGTTTGAAAATGAACAAAAGAGGTTTAGTTGATTTATGTTTCTGATCTGAAACTGGGGTGAGATTGATACCAAATTTGATTTGGTGCTAGGCCACTTAACAAAGGTCATATTTACAATTTCGGATCTATTGAAATTGAATGCATCAAAGGTGTAAATATGTTCTTATGGAGGCTTGAATCCAACTTGAATATTAACTTTATGAATGTGGTATTTGTTATCACATGAAGTTTTCATGGGTATTTTGTCCCTTAGGTTTTAATTTTTATCCTTTAGTCTTTAGGTTTGCTTGATTTTTCTCTTTGTGATTTGCTTAGGTTAGTCTAAACAAATAAAGACTTGGGTTTTTGCTTACCTTTTTGGCCCACACATATGATTTTAGCCTAGGTTCATTTTATGGTTTATGTCTTTGACTCATCTTTTGACTTGACACCAAGCATTTTTCGACTCCATGATCCTAACGACCTAACAAGTCACTCCATCCACTCATGCTCCTTATGCTTTACATGATGTCCCTATGTCCGTTAAGGGGGTCAAATAAAACTTTGAAAAGGGCGCTGCCAACTCACTGGGCGATTCCATAGCACACCTTTGTCCTATGGTCCTTTACCATAATTCACCATAACCAACTGATGCCATATTTTCCATTGTTTTTGGCACCCTTGTATTTAAAAAAGAATATTGAGATTTGGTCATTTATAAGCTTCCTAACTGTTTATCAATTTGAATTTTTCCTCCCAAGCTCGGCACTGCTAAAATCAATCGTTCAGATAATCTGTAGATTGCGCTATGGGATCGACTGTTAGATATGAATTGGAGATTGACGTGGATGTAGTAGTTCCATAGCTCGTTGCAGATCTTCCATCATCAACCACAACCTCCAAGTATTTTGTGAGTTTTTTCAGCTACATGGGAACGTGTTAAGATACACCTGCCTCATCTTTTGGTCGGGACTGGTGCTGAATATTACATCTTCAATCACTTATTTTCCTATGTAGCGCTTCTTCCAGAGAATCCATATCCATTTTCCAACTGAATTTCTCCCATACTAAGGTCAATCCATTTTACTCCAGAATCTTGAATGCCCATTCATTCACTTGGATCTTGTGTCCACACTACGCTACACAAATCGCTGCCAAAACTACGCTATGGATCCCCTGTCCCAGTGCTTTGTTTTCCTTGGATTTATCAGTGCCATCTTCTATATTCACAAGATCCATGCCTTAGCCTCCATTATTCATTGTGTCATCCTATGTTTTTATCTCAAAGTCTGTTGTAAGTGAGGAGAATAGCAATCCCTACCTTTTAAATCTTTGATGACCATTGTATGGTGGAATAAAACTGAATAGTGCATCTCTGTGTACCTTTCCTCAGAGTTTCTTTCTCTCATTTTTAAAAATAAAAACCATCAAACCATTCTATTTTTAATTCAAAAGTGAGTTGGAGGAAAATCCTTGAAAGAGTAACCATTATTCACTGTCAGATCTCATAGATATTTTCCTTTGTTTGGTTCCTTTACCCCTCATTTCTTTACAACCTTTGATCCCCTGTTTATATCCACAAAGACACCTCAAAGGAAGAAGTCTCACAAGGGAGGGAGTGTGGTCAAGACTGAACCTTCTGACATGCACTTGTTTGATGCTGAGCCTATGCTTAGGGAGGTTTTCCAAAGAGTTGGCTGCCTCTCTTTTTTTCAAAACATGCAGAGGGGACACCCTGAAGTAGTAAGACAATTTGCATTACACTTTGATGGAATTATGACTAAGGTGGGAAACCTTGAGTTTGAGGTATCAAATGCCTCTATTGCAACAACCACTGAGATACCCAATACTGGTGAGAGGTGGTTCAAATTTATGATCCTCAATGATGACTTTTCCAAAGACTTCCTCAAACTAGACTATCAGAAAGACAATCTGTCTAAGGGAGTGCTTAGGATCCACCTAGTTTAAGGCTTTGATAAAATGATGAAGATCATCTAGAGATATTTTACATGTGAGGGAATATTTAACATGATATACCAGTATCATATAAGACTCTTGCTACATTTCACTGGTAAGGATTCAATGGATATCCATTTTTATCTGTTGAGTAGTATGGGAAAGATGTCTAATAGAGTCCAATCCAATTCCATGGCTGTGGACACTAGTGCATTCCACTTTGGGTTGATCAGGATGTTGGTGATGGAAGAGTTGAAGAAAAAGGAACATTTTTTGGGAACAATTCATTGTCTCTGCCCATATCCAGCTAGATATAGCCTCTAGTCCTCAATATAGGATCCATATCCCTTTTCCATCTAGTAGTCTTTCCCCAACAAGAACAAGAAGGAAGAGAAAAATAAAACCCACTTCACAAGATAAATAAACCCTTAAGGAAATTGAAGAAGAAGAGAGGGAGGTTCATCACTCCCCACATAGATGTTTTTCACCTCCTCCTACAACTGAACTGGAAGAAGTCCCTTCATCTACCAAAACAACAACCAAGAGGGGAAGGAAGTTGCATTTCCGTTCACCTAATCCAGAAGCTAAGTTAGAATTAGGAAGCCTTTTACTAGATAATAAACCCACAAGAAAGTTGTTGAAGCAGAAGTCTTACCCAAGGCTTCAGTTCCAAGGAAAGAGAAAGATAAAGGTAAAGGCATTGAGAAGCCTATTGAGGTGATAGGCAGAGCCTCTGTTCAAAAGAAAGAGAAAGTTAAAGCCACTAAGAAACCTATTGAGGTTATCAACATCAACACCCCCCATAGTAATCCCACTTTCAAAAGATTGATCAGACAAATCAGGGATGCTAGGAAAGAAGTTGCTCATTTGAAGGAAGAAAGTTTGAGTGAGAGAAGAAAGATGAAGGAGATCATGGACATGTACAGTGAAACCCTTGATCTAGCAAGGTTTTTAGCAAGAAGAGATCTACCTCTCCATAGGAAACTTAAGACCCTCTACAGGAAAAACATAAGCTTTCAGTCCCAAAAAAAAAAGATCAAAGAATAAGTGCAACATTTCAAGGATGAAATGGCCCAGAGGAACTTAAATGTTTTGGTACAAGCTGCAATAGAAAGAGATGAACCAACAATTAAGAGGATTACCCCTGCAAAATAAAAAGATGTTTCTATGACAAAGGGAAGTTATCCTCCAACAAGGAGGAGTGCTAGATTGATGAAGTAGTTGGGGGATAACAGATCCATTTTTGTGGGTGATATATTTTTGCAAGTTTGAAATGATCAAGGAAGTATGATTTTTCCACCTATACAGGCATCTACAGGCTCCTGTTCCATCAGGTAAGTTTTTTTTTGTGTTTTTGAAGAATTGATTACATCACACAGAAAAAACAAAGAGATTATGTAGCGCCATGGCACTACAGAATCGTCTATACAGGATGTTATGCAATTGCGCTATCAATGGAGATACGAAATATCCTAGACAAACTCAACAATGGCGCCACAGAATTTGTAGAGCTATTTTATGGATGGCACTACAACAACTGCAGAGTCTTTACACAGGAGTGGCACTATGGAAACTGCAGAGCTATTTCAGTGGAGGCACTACGAAATCTACAGAGTTATTACACAGATGCGCTACAAAATATGCAGAGTTGTTTTACAAGGGGAGCTACAGAATTGGCTACCAAATGTGCTATAGAATGGAGCTACGAACTGGCCCTTACTGTCAAAGGTTCGAATTCATGACTTCTTTCTGACTTTTGATGATGCGTAGAGAAGAAAGGATCATAGGTGGCACCTTGGAAGAAACATACGAGCATTGAAAGACACTTGGCACTGAAGAAGAGTGTGCCTAAGCTAAAATACATTCCATTTAATTCTTGTTGGAGTGGTTGCCAACATGGCCCCTAAATTGTAGCAATTTGTTAAGATCTATTAGTACATGTGTCAGAATTGTAGCTATTTTGGAGAATCCTAGGATAGGAAGGCCAACTCACACCTCTAGTTGTTTCCTTTTCTCTTTGGATTATAAATACATCTTCAAAATGATTAGAGAGGATCTAATGGTTGAGAAGGGATCCATGATTGTAATATTTTGACTAAGTAAATTTGTTCTCTGGTTATGTATTGGACTTGAGACATTTTGATTAATAGAAGTCATTTTCCTTTTATCATCTTATTTCCTCTTATACTGAAATACTCATGATTGGATAATCCATATGAGATGTTGTGGTTGTATTATAATGAATGTTTTATTATAATGTTGCTATGAATGATTTTCAATGTTCTTAAACTTTAAGTTCAAGAAGTTCTTGTGACTAAGTTTTCTTCTCTTGGCTGCTTGAAGACCTAATGTTAATATCATACCTTTCCACTTTCCTCACTAAGTCTTCCTCCTATTCACTTTTATCCCAAACCACTGAGTGAAGTTAATCAATACCTCATTTTCTTATGCATGCTAGCCCATATTTATGAGTTAAAACATTCTTATTCTGAGTTTTTTCCATTTGACCTTTAATCACTCATTTACATTTACAAATCTTTTGATGGGTACTGGTCTTATCCTCTTGTAATATGAGGTTGATTCTCAGTGCTAAAAATATTAATGTCATATATCATCCCTTAATGCATTTAATGAACATGATAGTGGAACTAACATGCACAAGAAAAAACTAAACAATAAATCATTGAGTTGTTAATGAAGTTCACCAGAACCTTCTGGCTACATCTTTGGGCTCATAAAATACATGAACCACTTCATTATATTCTTAAAATATAGTCTCTTTTACAATGCAAAGGAATGAATTCCCATATCAACAAGTTGAAGTATATTTACCACAATAGGTTGCAATATCAAAGAGATGCTCTCATGCACAATGCAAAGATCTATATTCTCACAAGCATGTGGACATGTCTTTCCTACAAAGGGACGATCTCCTTTGACAACACAAGGCTAGATATCTCACAATCAAGTGGCAATTTCTCTCCTACAAAGATATGATATCCTCTAACAAAGGATGATCTCTCATAATAATGTCGCATAAAAGTGGAGTCTCTCATCAACTCCATAAAGGGACCCCTCAAGGGGTGAACCACTAGGGGATGAAACCCACAACTTGCATAAGGATTTTATATAATTTTCGACAATATCCACAAATTTAGGATCTAATAACCACTCAAGGAAAAAAATGAGAAAACATCTCAACCAACTCATGAGACTCTTAACTTCCTCCTTGAGACTAGGAAACCACTTGTAATAAAGTGAGGAAGAGTCCAAACCAACTCATGAGACCCTTAACTTCCTCCTTGAGACTAGGAAACCAATTTCCCATTAAAATTATGAAACTAATTTGTGAGTTGGATTCTCTCACAATACTAATTTCCCATTTTTACAATTAAATGAATAATACGTCATAGTCTCAAACTCACTTCAAGCATTAATCATTTTCCCAATATGTATGACTAATACATGAGTTTATCATACTCATTTCAAGTATTAATTAGTTTTATAATTTAAATAATTCATTCATAAGAATTAATTATTCTTTTCCATATTTTAATGAACTTTTCCATATTATGCAAAATAATAATTCCTTGTGCGGAGATCCTCCTGGATCATACCTCCCCACAAAAATAATTTTTGGTCCTCCAAAAGTATAGAGAGAAACTACAACTTGAATCTAAACAACCAACTTCTAGGAAGAGTCTTATAGTCTAGGATGCACTTCCCCATTGGTCGATATGCATAAAAAATGTCTCTGATAGGTTGCACCCTTCTTCTCCTTCACCTTTTTACTTCAGAATGAGGATGTCTATGCCATCACTTGCATCAATGAAAATTCATAGTTGATTCCTTGATCCACATAAAAAAATGTCTTTGGAAGGTCACGCCCTTCTTCTCCTTCACCTTTGTATTTCAAAATTAGGATGTCGATGCCAACACTTGCACCAATGAAATCTGTAGTTGGTTCCTTGATCTACATAAAATAATTCTCTGAAAGGTTGCACCCTTCTTCTCCTTCACTTTTGTAGTTCGGAATGAGGATGTCGATGCCAACACTTGTATAAATGATAATATGTATCTGAAAATACATGGATTACAACTTTTCAAAGTAGTACCATACTTACCAAGAGTTTATAAAACTCCCATGGACAAGTTTACAATGATTTCCAAAAAAGGCCTAGGAAAAAGAATGTATCTCACTCAATAGTGGCTACAAGCCCCATTACTATGTTTCCACGAAAGGCCTAGGAAAAATAATTCCTCTCACTCAATAGTGGCTACAATACCCATTACAATGTTTCCAATAAGGCTTACAAGGTTAAGACATAGAACAAAATGCCTCTCACTATCATCATCACTTTAAGAGTGGCCAATTACAACCTTTTACATCATTAGCATTAAGGTGAATACCTCCAAATGTGCATTAGTGGGAAACTCTATCATTTTTAAACCCCCCATTAAAAACATGTGAAACATAATAAATAAGGAAAATTCCACCATCATCACACTCGTCTCGCAATTCTAAGAATTTTGGCTATAAGCATGACTACTTTCTATCAAAGTGTCAAAATGGCCTCTTACCACACCGTCTCGGTTTACATGTAAGGATCAAACAATAAATTTCCTCAAATAATTCAGATATTTTTGCTATGTTGCAACACTTAAAGATTACCAAAATCTGCAACATACATTCATCCTTTTGTGATTTTAGAAAAGAGGTAAAAACCATAAATGCATAAAACTTACATTGGATTTTGTGCCAAGGCGATCAACCGACTCCTCCAATCTTGGTACACACAACACAAATAGATCCATCTTGTCATTATTCAACCTTTGACTACACATTTGACCTATTTTGAAAAGTGAAAATCTGCCTTGAAAATCAGGCCATGCATTAATGACGAAAGTGGGCTTCTTCCATGAGCCCTAAAATTTCATTGCTGAGATAAAAAAAATGGACTACGTCATTGAATTTGTGGTAAAAAATCATGAAAAAATGTTTGTACTTTCATCCAATTCCGTCATTGTGACTTTTGGACCCCCTGGGCTCTCTACCTCGAAATGCATGCCACACACGGTTGTACAATCCTGTATTAATTACACCTACATAGAAATATGTTCCCTTATGTACCTCAAAATGCATGCCCAGTTGTACTTAGTCTCGATATGGATGCAGGAACTAGGTGTCAAAGTTTGATCTATCCCCTGCATGGAAAATCATGCCACACATGGACATACCCTGTCATAAATGCACAGGTTGCATTGAAAATCATTCCTGTGTATGAGCCTGTTCACACCTTTCCATCGTATGGAATAAACATGGCTTAAATAAAATTGTGAGTGTGTACTTACCAACTTAGTTGGTTGGAATAATGGTTAGTGGAGGATAAATTTGGCGGTAGTTATGGGAATTTTGAGGTTCAAGCCCTGCAGAAAACCTCCACATTTAAAGTTTTATTACAACCATTGCAAAAGATCCCGTCAACACTTGTTGTCAGTTTGGCTTCCCGTTTGTTGGTTGGCCACCATTTTTGGCGCTTTGCCAAATTGAAATTTCCGCCATTTTTTTACCTTTGTTTTGATTGTTGGTTGTCTAGTTGGTCACCAATATGGGGTCTGGTATTCATTTTTCGTTGGCCTCCATTAAAATATTACCAACACAAATTTCGTTGGTTGGCCGACCACTAGCTGGTCTGATCACCGAGTTCGACGCTAACTAGTATATTGCCAGCCCTTTTAAATTTTAATTTTTTTGGACCCAACCCTCATTGGGATTTTACCAAATTCCATGTGTTAAGTCCCCATTAGGCCACATGGAACCATTTTATTCATTGATCAATGCCTAACCATTCCTGTCGTCACCTTCCACTAGGTCGTCATGTCATCGTGTGTCTTGTTGATTCTGTGCCCATGTCACATGCCACTGGGATGCCACATCATTGTATGACCTACTGACTCGATGTATGAAAACCACGTCACTTGTTATGTCACTGTACATACCACCAAATTGGATTCCACATCAGTTGCTACGTCAGCATGCTGATGTCAACATGACACATGGACAAATATGGTTGGTCCAACTGGGTTTGAAATCACCCAAAAATGAGTGACACATGACACTCTCTCAAGATGCCATGTCACCCCATTGATGTTATTCTGACATCTACAAGACACATGTCATCCTCTGTGCCTACCAATAAAGCATGTTGATGCTAGCACTATAAAAAATTCACTAGTTTCCCTTGTTTGCTAAAAATTTCATATGGCCATAACATTTTCATCCGGACTCTGTTTGACAAGATGTTTGCACCATTGGAAAGCTCTTGTCAAGATTTTTGACTTAGTGCTAGTTTTTTAAAATTTAGGGAACTTTATTTTTTAGGTATTTTGGAGCCCCATGGTTCATTCAAGCTACCCCTTTCCTATTATCCACATTAATAGGTCTTCTTTGTTATGCATTCTCTGCTTGGATGTTTGGTTGATTTCTTTAATCCTTTTTATTATTTTCCCATCTTGTCTTCAACACCTGCAATCCATGTCAATCCTTCTCTGATACCATTTGATCTGAAACTGGGGTGACACTGATACCAAATTTGATTTGGTGTAAGGCCACTTAACAAAGCTTAGATTTAAAATTTTGGATCTATTGAAGTTTATTGCATCAAAGGTGCAAATATGTGCTTATGAGGCTTGAATCCAACTTGAATATTAACTTTGTGAATGTGGTATTAATCTCATATATCATCACTTAATGCTAATGAACATGATAGAATAAATAACATGCATAAGAAAACATGAGACAAGAAATCACTAAGTTGTTAATGGAGTTCACTAGAACCTTATGTCTACATCTCTAGGCTCATAAAATCCATGAACCACTTCATTATCTTCTTCAAAGATAATCTCCTTTACAATGCAAAGGACTAAATTCCCACGTCAACAAGTTGCATTATAATTCCCACAATATGTGGCAGTATCGAAGATATTCTCTCATGCACAATGCAAAGAGATAGATTATCACAAGAATGTGTCCATGTCTCTCCTACAAAGAAACAATATCCTTTTACAATGCAAGGATAGATCTGTCACAATCATGTGGCAATGTCTCTCTGACAAAGAGACGATCTCCTTTGACAAAGGATGATCTCTCACAAGCATGTGGCATAAAAATGGACTCTCTCATAAACTCTATAAAGGGACCCGTCAAAGAGTGATCCACCGGGGGATGAAACTCAAAGCTTGCATAAGGATTTTATATATTTTTCCTTAACTCCAATATTCAAGGAGAAAATATCCACAAATTTAGGATCTTCTAACCACTCAAGGAAAAAATGAGAAAGTATCTCAACCAACTCGTGAGATCCTTATCTTCCTCCTTGAGACTAGGAAATCACTTGTAATAAAGTGAGGAAGAGTCCAAACCAACTCATGAGACCCTTAAATTCCTCCTTGAGAATAGGAAACCAATTTCCCCTTAAAATTAGGAAGCTAATTTGTGAGTTGGATTCTCTCACAAAACTGATTTCTCATTTTTACAATTAAATGATTAATACGTGAGATTCTCAAACTCACTTCAAGAATTAATCATTTTTCCTATATGCATGACTAATACATGAGTTTCTCATACCCATTTTAAGTATTAATCATTTTTATAATTTAAATAATTCATTCATAAGCATTAATTATTCTTTGACATATTTTAATGATCTTCTCCTTGGTATGCAAAATAATAATTCTTTGTGTGGGGATCCTCCTTGATCAGTTTCAAAAAATTGACTTTGGTTAATATAAATATATGGTAATATTTCTATAAATATGTATTAAATTTTACAACACATACAATAGAAGATTATGTCTCAAAAGGACATTTGTTGTATTGTGACATTTAAAAAAGGAACAAAATAGGGCTACGTAACATTATTGAATTCAAGAAGGAATAAAAGAGCATTGTTCTGGCATTTCAAATGTAATACTTTAAGAGGTTTTATGTCATACTGAGGGTTATATCACATTATTACATTCAAGAAGGAATATAAAGGGGCTTTATCACATTCTAACATGTCAAATGCAATACATTAAGAGGTTTCACATTAAATTTTAACATTTAGAAATGAACAAAAGATGGTTAGATAAACTATTTTTCCAAAACTTAACTTTAGTTAATATAATATATCGTAGTATTTTTTTGTCAATTACCGCTAGAATAAGTTAATGTGTGGGTTTTTTTTCTAAGCGATCCAAGTTCAATACCCTTACAGTGTGTTTAGTCGAAACAATACACCTAAAAATCTAACGATGTTAAGGGTTGGTGCGACCCAAGCTGGGTGCGATCCCCGAGTGATTTTGACAACATATATGCCCCTGGGTTGTGGTTTCTTAGCCATCAGTTGAAATACTGGCCTAGCAAGTGACAAACACATTTCTAACACACACACACATATCATAGTATTTTTATAAATATGTAATAAAATATGACAACATATAAGATAAAAAACTATGCCATAGAGACATATGTCATTGTGACATTTGAAACATGAGTAAATATGATTACATATCATTATGATGTTCAAGAAAGAATAAAAGAGGGTGGTGTCATATTTTGACATTTTAAACATAACATTTTTGGAGGTTTTATGGCACGCTACAACATTAAAAAATGAACAAAAACTCGTTACTTAACCTATGTTTCAAAAAAATGATTTTTCTTAATATAAATATATGATAATATTTATAAATATGTAATATATAATAAATTAGGATAATAAATAAGATATCTAATTATGTTTTAAAAAAACAAAATGTTGCATTGTGATGTTCAGAAAAGGAATAAAAAAGGATTTATCATATTCTTACATTTAGAAAGGAATAACATAGGGTTATGTCTCATTTTAACAATTCAAACCTAATGTTTTAATAGGTTTTGTGTCACATTAAGATTCTTAAAAATGAACAAAATATTTTTAATTAACATATGTTTATATTTCAAATAATTGACTTTGATTAATATAAATATAAGGTGGGTGACTGCAAGAAGTTCATGGCCGAAAAAGTGGCAAGGGCGTGAGTAAGAGCACATGCATGTTCTTAGGAACGTGCATGTATTCCTATACCTATAGGTATGGATGTGACCGAACCTCCACATCGATTTCCACATAGGTTTAGTGGAAGGAATGCATGTACGTTCTTAATAATGCATGCACGATCTTAAGAATGTGTGCGCAGTCCTAAGAATGTGTGCACATTCTTACTGATAAAATTATTTAAAGGGACCGAGCACAATTTGTACCCATTGTGCACAAATCACGCTCGCATTCCTTTCATTGGGAAAATATAGTGGAGCTAGAGAGGAGGAATAAAGGGAGGATCTTGCCACCATGTCCAGATATGTTGCATTTTTCTTAATTTTAATCTAACTTAGTCATTCCAATTTAGTATTTTGATCCCAATAATCTAAATTTAAAAAAAAATAAAAAATTGTATTTTAAATTAAAAAAAGGAACCTCATTTACATTCCATGGATTTTAAATTGTAGCATATATAATACAATGGAACCCCAAGACAATTTAAACTTTTGATAAGAAAAATAAGAAGATCAAAACCCCAACCCAACACCACCACACAATGTAAATGCTAAAATTGATGAGGGGTTGGTTATATTACGAACCCTTGAGGAACAATTAAGGGAGACTAGAGAGCCTAGCAGATTCTTGTTGGCCACTTCTTTGGACATCATTGTGCATTCCATTGCAAGTTTCCAAGGTAAATTGACCTCTATTTTTTTATTATAGGGAAATAATGTGCGAGTATTATAGCACTGGTTTGGACAGAAACCAAGTCAAAGAACTAGGCATTTAAAAAAACAAATATTGTCTATTTTTAGGGATCCTAGAAATGGACAAGAACTACCATTGACTAGGAAATGCATCTCCATTGACTAGTGCATCCATCCCCAGATTAGTCAAAACTTGATAGATAGGTGGTATATTGTTTTTGATAAACCTCCTTGCAATAACAGGGAGATGCCCTTATATTTTTTGAGGAAATTATTGGATTAGTTTATTATGTGTAAGCATGTCAACTACTTTGACATTGGTGACTTCCATGGGGTGGGTCAAGGATATTCACAAGACTGATATCATTCTAGGTGTGAACCCGTGTTAGGTTCTCGTCCCCCCAAGTGAAGGCCTGACCCCCCTACCCAACATCCTCTTGTTGTAGAGAACTTGAAATAGGTCCAACTAGCCATCTCATCATTGACTCATAGCCTAGTGCAACATAATAGTTTTTTTTCACTATCTTGGCAGGAGGTTCCTGCGAGTGACATTGAGAGAGGGGTGGGAGTGTCAACATGCATAGGAGAGTATAGTGAGGAGAGGGAACATGGACATATAATTCATCCATGTGAACCTCACAGATGCTCAAGCTATAGGAAGACATGTTATGGGCCTATAGATCCCAATGGAAAACATAGATTCATGGAGGAGGTTAGTATCTTAACCCTCTCTATGTTCTTCATCGTTATATATTTATTTTGTATTTTGTGTATTTATATAGATATTTGATTGTATGTTGTTTTGTAGTTGTTGTGTCCCAACAACAGACCCTCTATGCATATGGATGCATCCATTCCTAGACCCACCATTGATGCAACAATAGAGACATCATGTTCATTGGGTGCACTGTACACACAAGTATGTATAACATTTGATAGATTCAACATAGTCATTTCTTTATTTTATGACATCCTCAATTTTTTTTATATGTTCTCATGTTTCTACAGGATTTGGCACCAGGCGATGTTGGGGATTGTCCATGTGGAATGGAAAAGTCACTAGCATCACATGTATCATGTGTAAAGTTAGATATCATATAATTCTCAAATTGTTTGTGTTTATGTTTTTGAATTTTACTATTTGGTACTAATAGTTCAATTTTATTCATACCTATACAAACCATCGATATATTTGCTAGGTATAGTAGTATTTCACCCCCTGGGCACCTAGGCATTGATTCTAGGTTACCTTTTCTAGGCCTAGGGTGTTGTAATCACTTATACAGCCTATGAAGGTCCATCACAACCCACCTATCTACCACCCACCCCCACCACCACTTTTGGCCCCATTGACAGAGAATGCCATGGTAGAAGTTGTCTCAGAGCAGGTTGTACAACCTAGTGTTCCATCTTCCATTGAATCTCCATCGATGCATGAGATATTCACGATGAGATAATTCATTGATGATAATTTTTTATGTTTCATGAATTTGTTTTTATGCATATTTGTTTAATTTTCTTGACTTGATACTTGAACATATATAGGGTGGTATTTCAAAGAGATTGGGGTTGCGGAGGAGGGTAACACCCTCACGATTGACAATTTCATATTCAATGAGTTGTCTTAGGTTAAATTACAAAGTATCATTTTTTACGTTTATTAATTCATTGATGAAAAAAACTTATAACATTGTTTATTCTTTGTGCAGTCTCTAGATCGTCGAAGCACGCCCAAGCCTAGAACCTATCGAGGTGCATCCTCGAGCAACATAATAAATATAGATTTCCAAGATTCTCTTGAGGGTGGCGAGGGTGGCAATGGTCAATGCTTGACCAACTACTATCATTTTGTATCTAAGCCACACTATACATGTTTTGTTTATGTTAGGGCACTTGTTGTCGCTTTGTATACTGGGCACGAGTTTCCATTTTGTAAAAAATGTACAATTTAGATGATTTTGAGTACACACACACACATACATTTCATGACACGTTTTTTTATGAATCTCATTGTTTCTACATTTGATGTTGATGAATATATGAATTTCAACGTGTATGAATTTTATTTGTATTAATTCCTTGATTTGTTTCTAAAGTGATTATAAATACTTTCATTACTCATTAAGGAATATCTTATGGTGGAAAATATTGCCAAGTGCTAAATCCATAAGAAATTAATGGTTCTCAAGTAGCATTGCTTGTTAATCAACCATGTATCTCTACATCATTGATAGATCATTCCTTTTGAATTATTTTCATGAATGTTGTGGATATCCATATTCTAACTCACAACCAACAATATGGACTACCTCTTGAATTGTGTCCATTTAAATCCAATGACAATCCACACTCAAATAGTGGTCACTTGAAAATATTGTGACCTAAAAAATGATATATTACAATAATTTATTATAGAAACAAATTTTATCATTTATCTTCTACATAATTGTAAATCACTTAACAATTTCAGCTCAATGTTATTTTATAGGGCACACACATTACTCCCCTCTTTCTATGCATGTCATATATAAAATAATTTGATTTATGTGTAACCCTTCATAAATTCCAAAAATACTAGTCAATGACTCACTAATGCACATGTTTGTTTAGATTGTGTAGGGGGTATATGTAAATTTCGTTAAACCCATCAATTATTAATAACATTTATTTAGTCTT
>ML783231.1:388985-403082 GCA_009831015.1 Picea engelmannii | reverse complement strand
ACACATTTTTTCACTTTTTAAATGTTTTTGTGAGTTTTATCATATGTAATGTTTTTATGTTTGTCCAGGGTCTAATTAAAAAATTCTTTTTTGATGACACAGACGTGGTGCCTTATCGACCTCTGGGTACCTCTCCTATTCAGCGACGAGGAGAGGTGGCTCCAGTGCCACAATGGGATGTTGAATATTATGAGGCAGTGGAACAAAACTTAGAGGGGTTGACTGATGACATTTCGGACATGCCTATCAGAGAGGTCCCGCGGTGTTATCAGCGCCATATAGTGGGCGTGTAAGAGTCTATTAGACGACTGCTTCGTAGGGTTGCCTGGGAAGTCATGTGTTATCATGATCGTCATCCGAGATGTTACTTTGTAGAATCTATGAGCTTCAGATTTTGAAATTTTGGTCCTTGGACATAACTTTTTTGTAAAAACATTTTGATCGTTATATACATATATATGGCTTCTACCGGCTTATCTTGTGTTATGTGATACATGTGATGTGATTGGTTTATAAATTGCCCAAATGTCTATCTAATACATAGTTATCCAATGCATCAGTTAATGTATTTAGACATCTAGGAATATGTTAATACTCAATATAATCAAAATAACGTTCCAAGAGGCGAATTCGTAAATATACTCGTAATAAAGTAGGACTTCGAATAGCATAGACATTACTTAACTGTAGTACTAGTAGCTGCGAATCGAGTCGTACAACCAAGTGATGGATACCGACTGAGATATCATCAATCAACAATTCGATAACGATGCTATACTCTGCAATATTGTTGGTCGCATGATCGAGACACACATCTTGTAGAGTGATAAGTTCGTTTGTGGGGGCGTAAATTGCCCACGCAGCAAAAGCAAGGTTCTAAGTACTATGGCTAGTGCCATCAACAAAGCTAATGTGGGGTAGCGAAGACTCTGAGATTTGGAAACCAAACACAACGTAACATAAGGGAAGAGACCAGATAACGAAAAAATCATACTGCAGTAACACGCAAGAAGTATGATACAATAAAATACAAGTACTCATGCACAGGTGATCTTAGGAATAGTACTTCTTTAAGTACAACCCATTTCTGGGTTCACTCAAAGGGATACCTTCATAACCTACTAACTTGTAATCTCCTTTCTCCAAAAATTGTCTAACGATATAAGGACCTTGCCACATGGCTTCGAATTTTCCAGCTCCTAGCATATCTTGATCTTGTTTGTAAAGGAGAACCAGATCTCCTTTGGAGAAAACATGAGGCTTGACATGTTTCTCGTATTGGGCCTTGACACGTTTTTTCTGGGCTTCTATGACTAGGGTAGCATCGCGTCGAGTTTCGTCTAATCGCATGAGATACAACATACATTCTTCCTCGACATAAGTGTTTGGGAGGAGTTCGACAACTAGTATCAAGGAGGGTATCTCACATTCAATCAGGAGGATGGCCTCAAGACCATAGACTAACCGGAATGGTGTAAACCCGGTAGTAGACTTAACGGATATCCGGTAAGCCCACAATGCTAAAAACAACATTGTGTGCCAACTTTTTTTGTGAATCCCTATCATTCGTCGAAGCATGGTTATGAGAAATTTGTTAATTTCTTCGACTTGGCCATTGTCTTGTGGGTAATAGGGCGTTGAGTTTTCATGGCGGAGACCCAACTTTTCAGTGAGTTTGGACATCATGAAGTTTCTAAAGTGGCTACCGTGATCAGTGACGATAGTCTGGGGAACACCAAAATAAGCTATGATATGATTGAAAATGAATAATGATGCGGTCTTTCTAGTATTGTCAAATGTCGGCATCGCCTCGGCCCATTTCGTAAAATAATCTACAGCTACAATAATGTATCCATGCCCCCCGACTGAGTGGGGGTGACATGTCATGAAATCGATACCCCATTTCGCAAAGGGGCCAATGGAGACCACAGGGTGAAGAGGAGCACGATGTGACTATATTTTATGATTATAGGTTTGGAAAGCATGGCATTTTTGGACGGGGATTATGCAATCGTTAAATAAAGAAGGCCAAAAATACCCTGCTCGTAAGATATTCTGGGTAGTAGCTTACCCGGACATATGACCACCACAAGCTCCAAAATGACAGTCATTTAAGGATTTCTCGGCTTCGTCAAACATGAGGCAGCGTCGAAAAACTGAGTCAATTCCACGATGCTAAAGAGTATCACCAAGGATAATATATTGACGGGCTTGGTAGCGTATTCGACACCGATCAGTACTGGACAAATTGGGCCGGAAAGTTTGGGTTTGGAGATATATGATGATATTTCCATACCAAAGATCATCGGAACTAATTAGGAAAAGGGATTCATCGGGTAATGAATCGGCTACTACGTTTTCTATTTCAGAGTAGGGAAAGTCGCATATCAACTCGGCAAACACTAAGGACTTCTTGGACTTAGCTCGTTTGAATTCCAAGTCAAACTCCTGGAGTATCATGATCCATTTGGAGTATTTTCTCCCTATCAATTGACGTGTGAGAATGTGTTGCATAGGGTTGTAGTTAGAAATTACCGTAGTCTTGCGAGAGAGGATATAGTGCCGGAAACGTTGAACTGCTTGGACGACTACCAAGGCCAATTTTTTGACATGTAAATACTTGGCTTCGGTAGGCATTATAATTCAACTCAAGTAATAGATAACATGTTCGTCATGAGAATCATCCTCCTGGACAAGAACCATAGAGATGGTGTAATCCGAGGATGCGAGGTAGAGGAAATAATCGCGACTGTAATTGGGAGGGAAGAGAAGCGGAGCATGTGTTAGGGATAGTTTTAGAGCTTCGAAAGCTTTGTTTGCGATGGAATCCCATACAAACTCGAACCCCTTTTTGAGTAGTCGCATAAATCCAAGAGTTATCTCGACATAGTTTGGGATGAAACGACGAAGAAAGTTTGCTTTCCCTTGCAAACTTTGTAACTGGCGAAGTGTAGAAGGAGGAGGGAGATTTAGAATCGCCTCGATCTTTAAAGGATCTACCCTGATCCCTTGATGTGAAATAATAAATCCTAGAAGTCAGTCAAATTCTATACAGAAAATGCATTTGTGAGGATTCAAGTGTATATGGTAAAACTGACAGTGGAGGAAAATGGCTCGGAGGTGTATGGGATGATCGACCCGGTGCATGGAATGAGTGGGTAAGTCATCAAGATATGGCTGCACTATGTGCTTGATATCATGGAAGGCATAATACATAGCGCGCTGGAAAGTTGCGCCAACATTTTTAAGACCGAAAGGAAGTTTCCGATAAGCAAAAGTTCCCCAAGGACAAATAAAAGCGATTTTGTGTTGGTCATCGGGAATAATATTAATTTGATTATATCTAGAGAAACCATCCATTAGAGAGAAGATTTCATTTTCGACATAATTGTCGACAATCTAATCGACGAAGGGGGTAGGAAAGTTGTCTTTAGGACAAGCTTTGTTAATATCCCTATAATCAACGCACACGTGGATTGTGCCTTGTTTCTTGTCGATCGGGACAAGATTGGAAACCTAGTCAGTGAGGGCCATTGGGTAAATAAAGCCGGCTTTGAGAAGTTTCTCGACTTCAAGTTTGATAGTGGTCGCTTTACGTGGGTGAACTGGACGAAGGCTTTGCTAGACAGGTTTAGCATCTGGGTATGTCTTGATCTCATGTATCGCAATGTTGGGGTCAATGCTCGACATTTCTTCATAGCTCCAGGTGAAGACGTCACAAAATTCTTTGAAAAGTTACTTGTAGGTGACGATTTTGTCAGGGGAACATGAAGCTCCGATATGCACATTTTTGACAATTCCAGGTTTGATGGATATGTTGAGGGGAAGAGTGGGTGAGATATTGCTTAAGTTCCCTTTGGAAAACACATCGTGTGTGGACTTGGGAATGGTTGAAATGATGACAATGGTCGATGGGGTCGAGATCCATTGGTAGCTCTTAATGGTGTGTTGTTCCAGGAAGAGGATGGAACGGTGATGTCCATCGTTCCAGGGGGTGTCTTCCATGACAGACATAATCATCTCGTCTATGGGAAAAATGACACGGAAAGGATCTGGAGATAAATCACCAAGAGAGGCGGTAGAAGGGGTTGTCGATTGAATGGCCTGATAGGCGGATTTGACCGGACTCAAAGGCATTTCGTCGTCGTAACAAAGATGATCGTCGGGGTCGGGTACCATCCATGGGTCATGAGACTTAGGGGTTCCATGAATAGAGGTGGATATCATGTTTATTGAAGCGACAGACGGGTGTGGAACATTGGGTGGTGGAATGGGGAAGGTACCCATTAACGAAGAGTCTTTGAGAAGACCTACACCAACATTCTCGTATTCAGGGGGGCGGGGTTTGGCTATGAATGGTATGTTTCCAGGACGCGTATCTGAGTTAAAGATGGCTAATTGGTCGATGGTAATTACCTTTCCTTGATGTGGGAAACGTACAACACAAAAAAGAGTCGACACAACTGTGCACATGGAATCAATCCAACTACGGCCAAGAAGAAGGTTGTAATCGAGAGGAGCGTCAAATAATTCCACTTCAAATTGGACTATTTTTCCTTCTAACGTGATTGGGAACAAAGGAAGGACACCATAATGCTTAAAATCGGAGCCATTGAAGGCTTTAAGTGTGTTATGGGATTCAGTCAAAGAGGGATAGTCGATGGATTTTCAGTAGGTAACAGACATGACACACATCGAGGCACCCTCGTCAATAATAGTTCTACAAATGTTTTTGTTGGAGACAATCACTTGTATTTGGAATATGAGTTGAGGGGGTAACCTTGGAATGTGATCTTCTAAGTCAAAAATTATTAAATTCATATCCGTCGAGTCCATTCCACTGATAGATTTCAAAAGTGCCTTCCGTTGTATGGGACAACTTTGAAGGACTTCAAGGGATGACATCGCAGATGGTGCTTGGGATAGATCTTCAACAATGTTGTAGTTCTGGGCAGCATGAGCATGAGGATTGAAAGTTGATTTTCGAACGATGCCCTTTGGAGGAGGGTGAAGAACTATGTCGAAGCTCAGTCGTTCGAGATGAAGAGGACTGTTGGTAGGTGGAGTCGTGGGAGATGGTTGAACCAATGAAGGAGGTATAACACCAATCTTCTCTCTAGAGGGAGAATAATATTTGGCTCGAGTGGTAAGTGTGACATCACTTTTCTTTGAATCACCTGTACACATTAAAACATAAGATGTAGTGGAGGGGGATGGTTGGTTGTGAATGACCAATTGGGCTTGTTGTTGAGAGGGGAAGGGTTGTGATAAAATGACTAGAGTGGGTGGTTTCGGGGTCCCTTGAAGGAACTTAGTAACCTCGGCACATCGTGGACAATCCTTAGTGTAGTGATCATCACCACAGATAAGACAAGGGTATCGGGGTTTGCGCTTATCCCTATCGTCAACGGGCGGTGTTTTGGTTCTCTCTGCTTGCGAAGTATTTTTGTCCTCCTTATTCTTACCCTTTCCCTTTCTGGATTTGTTTTTACTGGTGGGGGTAGATTGAACACCATTGACCTCAGAAGTCTTGCTGGTGGGAGGGGCAGGAGACAGAGCATTTTGAACATTAGAAGAAATGGGATTGGGGTTGTTGCTCGAGGCAGAATGTGGTTGGGCATGGAAAGTGCCAATCACACCGTCAACTGCATGAGAAGCAACAAGAGTATTTGAAGTGGCAGAAGTGGACAGACGAGGTGCATCAGGGAGTAAGTAGTAAAGAGTACTCATTTGTGAGTAAACAAGGTCAAGGTATTGAGCACGAGTAATGGCATGTTCTTCTGTGGAAACCCCACCCATGGCGATGTCACGACCGATGTTGTTCACAAAGGATTTTGTGAACCACTCTGCCAGCAACTGATCGGGAAGTTTGAGTTTGATGACGTCGTCTTTGTCGCCACTCATGAATGTGATTAGAGATATGAGTGGCTTTGTTTTGTTTGAAATAACTCAAAATCTCGGTCCTTGTCTCATAGCGGAACGGTAACTGGTAGTGGGTGAGGAAATCCATAGCGAGGGTGTTGAAGTCGGCGAAGAAACCTCGTGGTAATTCTATATACCAATTCGCGGAAGAACCCATGAGAGTTCGTTGAAAAAGGTGTAAGCGAATAGAGTCATCCATCAAGGAGTTGGATGAGCACCAAAGGTGAAAAGTCATGACGTGATTGTTTGGGTCCTCTCCTGCTTTGCCATTGAATTTAGGGATGTCAGATGGTAGCTTGGCTGGTATAGCGGGCCATTGGGGAGAGTGACGGATTAGATCATTTAAAATCCTCGACAGATCCAGGATTTCCAGGGTGGCTAAGAAAGGTAGTTGTCTATTCACATGCGGGTACTGGTGGCTTTGGGGAGGGAGTCCCATTGGAAAACTAGTGGGACCATAAGTAGTCTACATATAATGCGAAGATCTAGGCAGATTCGGTGGTTGTTGTGGAGGCAAGTAAATCATAGGGTTGTACCCTTGAATGGGGGCGTAGGGTTGAGCGTTCGAGCCCCAAATAGGATTAGATGTACCTGGATATGGTTGTCCTATACTGGGAGGTATAAAAGATGTAGCCAGAGGCTGTTGCCCCCTGGTCGATTGAGGATTGTGTTGTATCAGATGATTCCAATACTAGGCCAAGGATAGAGGTGTGTTTTTTCCATAGGGTGGGGTCGGTGGTAGTCGTCCTCCAATTGGGGGTTGTGCTCCAATCGGGGGTTGTGTTCCAATTGGGATTTGGGTTCCAACTGGGATTTTACCTGCAAGGGGGGGGGTTGAGTCAAACGTCCTTGGTGAAATTGTCCACTGATAGGAATTTGGTAATCTGGTGTGAATGATGGAATGGTTCCATTAGGATCAATGTCACCGATAGAGGATGGAGAAAGTCCTCTGAAAGGAGGAGGAGGAAGTGTCAGAATGAAACCAGGAGGGGAGTGCCTAGAATAAGAGGGACCACCAGGAGTTCCGTATGTGATTTGCGTAGGAATGGGAATAGAGGCATTCAATGCACGATATCCGGGTGGAAGAGTCGGGGTGACTCTGGGTGAAAACGATGTGCCAATAGGGTCTTGGCTATCCGTGGTAATCTCGGTGTGGAGACTCGTAGTATCTGTGTAATGGGCCATTTTTAAAGGGAGAGTCAGGATGTGGTCGACTCGCGGAGCTTTTGTACCAGGAAAATAGTAAGCAGTAGTCAACGGTATTGTGTCTGGATTGGATGTTTCGGGTAGCTCAGGGGAGACAATAATATCAATGCCTGCTCCTGAGCCAAAGAGGTCCCGTCTAAAAATGTTGGTAGCCCAAAAAGGATCTTGACCCTTGGGTCCTAGGAAAGTCCCAGTCGGTGATATAGAAGACTGAAAAACTAGTTCTCCAGAAGAATTCAGTCGTAAAATACGTCTCTCGGAGTCAAGGTGAAGTTGAAAGTCTTCTCGAGAATTGGAAATTCAGAATCATTCTAGAGAGTTGGTTCTTTCCACTTGTGGGGTGGTGACATCTTGGACTTCACTCTGTTGAGGAGAGCCCTCCGGTGAGCTGGTAGGCAAGGGTTGAGAACCTTCCAGATTTTCTAGGGGTAAGCCCTGCATTCTACGTGAACGACATGGAGAGTCAATTTTGAATGAACTGACGAAGATAATTCTATGGTCAACTTGGGTAAACAAACAACACGCGCTTAGTAAAAAATCTAGGAAGAAAAACCAAGCAAACAATACCTTCTAATTACAAAGTCACTAGTTGGTGATGAAATCCAACGTCGCAATGACGAGATGAGAAGGGGTTGGGCTAGGGTGGAAAAGTTACGCCAATGACCTGCTTAACGGAGTTACACCCAGGTGCAAGCTCCCACACATAATCATGGGTATACCCTCCAAGGAGCTCAAGTGAGTTTGGCCAACGTCAATTCCAAGTACCGTGAAGACTTGCCCCTTCATAGTCACCTTGTGTAAGATCCTAAGAAGATAGGCCACTAAGATTACCACCAACAACAATAAATCCTGGGGGGATAGTCGACAGTCCGATCCACATGCAAGGGCAGGGTATCTATCCTGAAATCAACTTGAGAGGCTTCCACTCATCATTGTGGGTATACCTCCAAGTGACCCCCGTAATACGTGCAATCTCTACACTGATATCAACAAAGCAGGGTGAGTAACTCTGTTAATATCAATGCGACCTCGGGTTTGACCCTTGTGTGAGAAGGGCTTCCCAGAACAAAATGTTGCAAATGGAATTTGACACTCCTTACCACAAGATGCTATTGTGTGTTTTTTGCTTTGGAGAGTGTATCTCTCTGCCTATTCCAAAGCTCCAGCCTAGCTAATGTTGGTGTAATAGAGTCCTAGAAAAGAGTTACTAGCTAAATTTTAAAAATTGCGCAATATTATTAGAGGTTGTTTGTTATTCAAAGGAGACGGAAATGAAACCAATGTTGTGTGAGACTCTGACCCAACAATGCATAGATATGAATGAAAAATATCAATTCTTGTTCGATGAATCCTATTTACAGGAGGGAAAGAGAAGTTTTTTGGAATAATCTTGAACTACGATATACAATCGTCTTTGAAATGCAATATCAACAAGTCACGAATCAATGCCATTTCTCTATTTGTTCTATTTCAACAATTGATTTCCAATATTTTCAAAATAAAAATGTTTTTTAAAAAGAAAAATGTTTTTTACTTTTCAAAAAGAACCACTCAACGGTGGCGGAACAAAGGAAAACCAATAACTAATGACAAGCAACATACAAAACCCAAACCAATCTTTCAATGAAGACAAAAATGACAAGCAGACAAGACTAGTCTTTTCAAATGCATGAGGTCAACAATTTTCCAAGCAATGGGCATTTGAGAAAGACAATAAATCCCAACTTTTAAACCGATCACTGACTCCGAACCAAACAAGCACTCAGATTCTAGGATCAGAGATTATATCCTTGCTAAGAAAAGGTCGAGAGATGACAGTTGAGAAAAATGAACAAGAAGTACTTTCGATTTCCAAAGACTAATCATTCACAAAATTCAAAGTCAATAAACAATCAATCAATGGCCTAAGAAGTTATCTTCAGACACACATACAAATCTGGGTATCTGGGCATACAAAAGACCTTAATCTCAAAATTTTGCAAAATGGGTTTGCAGGCAAACAATAGTGTATAGTGTGAGAATGGATCATTCTCGCAGGCTAGTCACAAGCAAAGTGAGAGAGGTTCACACTGGACTACACAATAGGGTGCAAACTCTAGCAATTCTCGCAGGCAAGAGAAGGGTTCAGTGTGAGAATGAATGAAACTAGGCAAAATTTAAAAAAAAAGACAAAGTTTTTGAAGGGACTTCTGGACCCAGAGAGTTTGTCAGGGTCCCCTAAAGACTCAGAGATTGATAGAAATGAAAAAAGGTAAGGCAAGAGAAAATGGCCAAGGAAAAACACCAAAAACCACCAAAAAAAATGGGTTGCATCCCCAGTGGAGTCACCAATTTTGTTATCAGACTAATCGGTAGGTACAGACACTAACAAATCTCCCTAGATCCACCTAGATCTAGAACAAAATAGGACAGGACATGACTCTTTCCCTAAGTTGCAATCATTGAATTTTCTAGTAAGGAGGAACAAGTGACATACCTTTATATCGCTTCCTTAAGTCTTTGTTGCTCCCGCTTCGCTCCGGTGCTCTCATGAGGTCAAGTCCAAAACAACACAAACCAACCAAAGTGAAGATAGCACAATGTATTCAATGTCAACTTATGCATATGATCAAGGAATTACACAATAAAGTAAGAATGGCTTTATGGGAAAGGGACATGTCGCTGTATCATATTAATTGAAAGTAGAAGATACAACCTGATCGCCTTGATGTCGCAAGATTCCTTTCAATGACCCTTGGTTCCAACACACACAATTGCTCTATACTTGCATGAAGAAGATCCAATTCCTCTTGATAGACTAGCTAGAGTCTCCAAGATTCTATCTAAGCAGGGTTCTTCACACAATTCCTTCACCAATTCTTCAATTAATCTTGTTTAACCTTTTCCATGAGAAACCTTTCAATATATAGGAGAAGGAGAGATGGTTACATGGATGAGGATGATCCCATCAAATTTGAGAAGTCAGTAAAATGACAACCATACGAATGCCAACTCATTTTCTAGAAGATTCCCTTCTAGAACCCTCGAGACCTCTTCTCTTTTCCAAGTTTGAAAATAGGTTCGCACCCTATGTATGGAGCAAACTGTGAGAAGTTCGCACCCTAGATGAAGGTGGGTTGTGAGAATGAGTCATTCTCTCACCCTAGGTCATATGTAGCCTGCAAACTCACTTTGAAAATATGTTTCTGGAAGGAGACAAGATCCACTTTTCTTAGGCAAAAATTCCTTGTTGGGAGCCTGAAAGAACCATTATTAATACACCACCAGGATGACCAAAATCACGTGTAACAGGGAGGGACACATGGGAAGAGAAATGAGGAGAGAGGCATAGAGAGAGAGGAGGCGACTTGGAGGGGGCAAGAGAGAAATAGGGGGGGTGGAGGGAAGGTAAAGGGAGGGAGGAGGGAGGAGTGAGAGAAATATATAGATGTATATAGAGAGAGAGGGAGAGAGTCGAAGATGTGGGATATAGAGAGGGGTTCAAACAATTATTGTGAATAAAGAATATTGAATCAACTATAATATTATGATAATATTAAAATAAAGAAGAAAAAAAACATACCATAGTCATCATTAAATCATGTGAGATCATTATTAAACCGTAGGTGAAACGTAATATCCATAAAATATCATTATAAAACAAGAGGTATAGGCATACTACACTTAGGTCTTGGGTGTGCATGGGGTTAAGGGTAGAGTATAGGTTATGTGTAGGATTAGATGGGGATAGGGGGGTCTAGGTGATGGTATAGGTCTAGTTCATGGTCTAGGTCATGGTCATGTTCATATAAGTACTCGTATAAGTAATCCATTGGAAGAAGAACAAAAACTTAACACTTACCTTACAGGTGAGTCTACATTTCTCTGTTGCAGATATCCTTTATTTATTGTGAGACACACCTCACCTTTATATGTAAAGAGAGAGAGAGAGAGAGGAATGTAGAAATAGGGGCAGAGAGAGAGAGAGAGAGAGAGAGAGAGAGAGAGAGAGTAACAACAAGGAGAGAGAAAGAGTGATATTGAGTGTGAGAGGAAGGGGGGAGATAGAAGGAAGGGTGGCTATAGAGATATAAAGAGAGAAATGGGGGAGAGTATAGGAGAGAGGAGGAGGGGGATATAGTGCGAGTGAGACTAACAACAACGAGAGAGAGAAAGAGGTGGTATATGTAGGAGATAAAGAGAGAAAGAGAGGAGAGATAATGGGAGGGGGGGAGGATACATAGAGCGAGGTGGGGGGTAGAGAGAGATTGTGTGAGTGTAATAGGGGGGGAAGAAAAAGAAAGATAGGGGGGTTGGATAAGGAGTGTTTGAGTGTGTGAGAGGGAGGGAGAAGGATACAAAGAGAATGTGTAAGTGTCATATGGGGGGAAGATAAATAAAGAGAGGGTAGATGGAAAAGGAGTGTTTGAGTGCGTGAGAGGGAGGGAGCAGGAGACAAAGAGAGAACATGAAGAGAGAGTGAGAGGAAGGTGGGGGGAGAGAAAGTGGGGAGGGGTATATGTAGGAGAGAGAGATTAGAGAGATAGTGAGAGGGAGGGGGAGAGAGAGATGGAGGGAGGAGGGGCTAGAGAAGTAGTGAGACTGATTGTGAGAGGAATATGGGAGATAGAGGGAAGGGAGGGTAGAGATATATAAAGAGAGAAATGGGGGGAGAGTATATGAGAGAGAGAAATAGGTGGTATATGTAGGAGATAAAGAGAGGAGAGATAGTGGCAGGGAGGGGGAGAAATAGAGGGAGGAGGGGGGTAGAGAGAGAATGTGTGAGTGTGAGAGGGGGGAAGAGAAATAAAGAGAGGGGGGTTGGACAAGGACAAGGTGGAGAGAGAATGAGATTGATTGTGAGAGGAAGGGGGGAGATAGAAGCAATGTGGGGAGGGGGGGAGTAGAGAGATATAAATAACTTAATTGGGGATTAAAAGTGTGTGTGAGAATGTGGGAGGAAGAGAGAGGTATAAAAAGAGGGGAGGTAGAGATAGGTAGACAAAGGATGGAGGTAGAGAGTGAGTGTGTTAAAGTGTGGGAGGGAGAGAGAGGAATACATAGAGTGGGGATAAAAAATGTGTGTGTGAGAGTGTGGGAGGGAGAGAGAGGAAGAAATAGAGGGGGGATAGAAAGTGTGTGTGTGAGAGTGTAGGAGGGAGATAGAGGAAGACAAAGAGGGGAGGTAGAGAGTGAGTGTGTTAGAGTGTCGGAGGGAGAGAGAGAGGAAGACACATAGGGGGTAGAAAGTGTGTGTGAGAGGGAGAGCGTTAAGCCCTAATATTGGCTCATTACCCCTCAATTGGGGCATATTATATTAGTAATGTTATTTTATTTATGTTGGATTTATTCCATTAGTTGTAATTATACCTCATAGTCTCATATATATACCAAGGAGACATTTTCATTTGGAATCATCTTGTACTTGAACATTTAAGTGGGGTAAAAGGAGGTTTCCCCCTCGAAGAGGCTTATTATCTGAAATTATCTCTTTTTCAATGCGTTGAGTACTTTTTATGAGGTTTTTATATGCTATATTGATATTTGGTTCTTAACATATGGTATCAGAGCTCAAGGTCTCAGGGTTTTGCTGCTACATCTGAGACACCTTGGAAGTTTCGCTATAAATTTTTTTATACAATGTTTCAGAAGTAACGACTTGGAGGATATTTAGTAGATGGATCAAGTTACATTGGGTTAAAATTTCAAATCCTGAGGCCTTATAATTTCATATATACAACCTATACAAGATAGGGTTCTGGAATCATCCTGAACTGAGTCATTGAAGAATTTTCGCTATAAAAAAAATTCTGTAATGTTTCAGACCTTGAAATATAGAGGATATTCACAGAAATTAGTAAGGTATCTGTGGTAAGAATTTCAACTTCTGGGTCATATTAAATTTGTAGATACACCCTGTGGAAGATAGGGTATCTGACTAGTCCTATTGACTAGTCTCAAGAAGGTGTTCCAAGTAAAAAATCATAACTTCTTCATAGAGTATCCAAATTGAGTGGGACTAGTTTCATTAGATCATGGACAGTCTGTAGTATTGCTGGTACAAGTTTCAAAATTTTATATCAATTATTTTGTGAGGGATACAAGTGAGATCTCCTGGAAAGGCCAAAAATCAGCAAGTTGTGGGGAAGTTACCGTAAATTCTACTTGGCACATCCAATTTTGATCAGACCTATGGCATTGCAGAGAAGAAATATCACATAACTACATAAAATAAAGTTTCATACCTAGAAGGGCCGAAACTTGGGAGATACAACAGAAGAAAGTTTGTCTAGAAGAACCACCTCAAAATCAAGGTTCAAAAATACTTGGCCAACATGCCACCCAAAAAGGGAACTTCTACACCAAATAAGCCTCCAAACAATCCTACTTGGACTCTTGATTAAGGTGAAAAAATGCGTAGGGACATAAATGATTTACAAAAGAATATAGTAACAAAAGATGAACTACAAGAGATGGAAGCTAAGTTGGAGGCAAATATGGATGGCTTAAAAGAGGAGATCATGGAAGTATTGAAAAATTTCGTAATAGAGAAGACACCTGAAAGTGAAATTGCATCCCATGAAATTCATGATGAGGACACAAGGAAGGTGAATCAAGAATGGAGAAACTCCAACTTTGGGTTGAAGACCAACCACGTTCCTAAGATTGATATGAGGAAGTTTCATGGCAAGGACCCAATCACTTGGATATTTCAGATGGAGCAATTCTTTAATCTACATAATGTGCCACATACACAAAAGGTATGAATTGCTTCTTTATATTTAGAACCTAATCAATTTGTATGGTATCGATGGCTTTGTTCTCACAAATCACTCATCACTTGGAAAATTTTCATGGAAGAAATGATAACACACTATGAGGATACAAGGAGTAATACCTTCTTTAGCCAATTGATAAATCTCAAGCAAAAGGGTTCAGTTACCGAGCACATTGAGAACTTCCAAAGATTGAATATAAAGGTAATCGATA